>MU385969.1:0-87546 GCA_022497145.1 Rostrohypoxylon terebratum
ATAAAGGAAAAAGGCGGTGTTTTTCAACGCGTTCGTGTCGCGATTTTGAAGTGGATCGCACCTGGTATGTGCGCATACTGGTATGTTGGCTTACAACCTCCAAAACGACTTACAATTCCACATCGTATATTTAACCGGCTAGAGCAATGCGTTAGGAGCAGGTGTGTTAGATAAAAGTTCCACTATGACAAGCGATACTCTAGCTCTACCTACCTGGTAGGTACTTTAAACACCCTCATACGCTACTGCTACGTCGATATATATACAATTTTTCCTAGAAAAACACCACCTACTTCGGATCTAAGCAATATCATAATCAACACCATAACATTATGTATCCCCAATAATTCCACCGTGATCATTCTTTTAAGTACGGGCTAGTACCTATCTATGGAGGTACGTTCTAACCTGTTAGCCACATAGGCAGCTACATGAGGAAATCCATCGCCAGATTATTCTCGATGCCTTCAATTCATTTGCCATCATGGCCCTTACTTCGCGAATTTCGTCGAAATCCTCGCTCCATTGCTCATCATACCGACCATCGGATATAACCGACCCTTGAATTTCTCTATTTCCACACCTAGATCGTATCCGCCGTGGTTAATACGTTGATTCGCTTCAAAATCATCGAAAGCGCCTAATGGGTAGATAGGTATGTACTGACCAATATGTTTACCGTTCTTGGTGAAATGAGCAGCCCCCTTTGTCTGGTCAATATGACATCCTATCTTGTCACCGCGCCGATAGGGTTCGATGGAGGCTATCTCATGTTCAGTATGGAAGATTTTGCCATTCTCTCCGTGATAGCCCCATGATTGTGGCCCCCAGCCTGGCATCTTGTTTTCAGGTGCAAGCCTCGTTCCAAACCCAATACCAATTTTACTTATTGGACAAGCTTGACGTTAGCTGTACTCAGGCGGACGCATTATTGCATAGTATATCGAAACGCGGGGGCGCTTACCTGTTCTCTCCTCCATCAAGAATCTCTATCTCAAAGCTGAACTTTCCTACCGGAGGAATTGGATGGTCTGCTAGTATCAAGTTTTGTTCAATACGTGGTTCTTCCCGATGAAGGGACAAATTCGAAGTTCCTTTCGGAGTGGAGAATGATAAGATCAAGGCAGCGTCGTCTTGTAAGGATATTCCACATGATGACTTTTTGATTTGCCAGCGTGAAGGCTGTTGGAAATGCAACCCGAGAATTTCAGGAGGCAAAATTGCTAAATGCCCCTGGGAAGCATAATAAAGCCACAAAAACGACCATCCGTGCTCATCTTCCTTAAACGCAAGCTCGGGGTGTAGAGTCAACACGCTGTGGATGATAGCAGGATCATCCGTCATGACCGCGGCGCGATGCAACTCGTCAGTCCCAAAACGTTTAACTATCTCCGGATTTTCAACTAACAGAAATCGGAGCATTTGGATTGGCACGTTTTGCTCCACGAGATCTCGAAGTAGCGTGTCCGCGGATTTGAATGGGATAACTGAGTCTAGTGTGAGTTTGGACTTTCCAAGAAACAGTTTAGCTATGTCGACATGTCCTTTCATAATCGCGATTTTCAATGGTGAGTCGCCCTTTTCATTTGTTTGGTTTATGTTGACATCCTCCCTAGCCAGCAGTATTGGAATAATCTTCGTACGGCCCTCTCTAGCCGCAATGAATAAAGGAGTTTCACCGGCATGGTTCTTGATGTCCAGCGACTGGCTAATATTCTCCAACATCTCCTGGATGAATTCATCGGAAATGTTGGACGAATTCAATGCTATATGAACTGGAGTCCCGGCAAACGTACTTGTTGCCAACGGGTTCGCTCCATTCTCTAGGAGTAGCCTAACCGTGCTCTCCACTTTGCAGCCATCACCCAAGGCAAAGGCAGGCGAAATGAGTGCTTTATGTATGGGTGTGTCTCCACAGTGATCGGCAGCCTTGACATCCGCGTGAAAATCGTTTGACAATAATTCTACTAAAACCTCATCTCCACGCAATGCAGCGATGTAGATAGCAGTACGACCGAGATAGTTTTTGATGTTCAAATATGTCTCCCTCGCTTCGAGCAGACTTCGACATAATGCTGCGTCACCTGCCATCACTGCTTCATGTAGAGGCGTGGATCCGTTAACGTCAATGGTTTCGGCATTGAGAATCTCTTTTCGAAGAAATTCAGAAACCTCAACATGGCCACCATTAGACGCGCTCCTGAACGCGCTTATACGTGTCTTATGGTCAAGCCATGATCCATGGAGTGAGATAAGATAGTTAAGGAAATCCATATTGCCTATGCTAGCTACTTCTTGGAAAGCCGAATGATAGTTTGTGCATCTTTGCTTTTCGTCATCGCTGCAATTTAGCAGCAACCTTGCGATCTCAGTTCGGCCTTTTCGGCAAGCAAGAAGAAGAGCTTGTGTTATCTCTTCCTTGAAAAATCCATGACTTTTCCTAAGTGGCTGAACGAGCCTTTCAACAATCTCGATAACTCCCTTTTCCACGACAAGATTCAGGATAGGTCCATACTCCAGGGTATTCCAAATATCGAAGCCATCCCTTAGTCTTAGTAATTCTTGAAGGTCTTCACGAACTTTGATAAAGCCACTCTCCGCATTGGAAGCATCTCCGGCCTTTTCAGCATCACTTGGGGATCGTATTGCCTCGAGGAAACTTCTTATTGTAGCAGCATTAACACAATCTTCTGAAACCGAACTGTCGCCTTTGCTAGTTTCGATGTACACCTTGATTTTATCGACGAGGAAATGTGCCATGTCGAGTTTGTTGTGCTCCAAAGCAACTTGCAGAATATTCTTTGATAAAGAATTTGGATTTCGCAGGCTGTCGAGCAGGCTATCTTGACTTGTTTCGATGCCCAAGAGGATTTTCATGATTTCCATATTGCCGCATATTGCTGCTGAATGAAAAATGGTATTTCCATACAAATCCCTCCCGCTTATAGAATCTTTGGCGGATGCACCTAGTATTTCGAGTACTCTTTTCACCATGGCCATATTCCCTGATTCGATAGCCTCATAAAGAGCAGAGCGACCAAAAGAATCTTTGTGCAACGGCGCAGCTCCTTTTTGCAGAAGGAGCTCCATAGTGCCGATGTTACCACTCCTACAGGCTAGTAGAAACGGAGTTTGAGATTTCTTGTCGCAAATATCTAGTTCCGCCCCGCTGCGAAGAAGGATATCCGTGATATCGGTGAGCCCATATAGTGCTGCTATATGAAGAGGGCTCTGCCGATTTCTATCTCGGACATTAAGGGATACGTTGATCCGGACATGTTCTTCGCAGACTTTCCGGACAACCTCGGGATCACCACTTCCAACAGCCACGTGAATTGGAAACCTCCCTTGTTTGTCCTTGAGCCTAATGCTTGACTTGGAGATTTTTGTCTCGGGCGTCGTAGACTTGGTTATAATCTTCCTCAATCGCAACAACTTGTCTACCATGCTGTAGTGTCCATTCAGAATGGCGATGTGTAAGGGCGTGTTATCATCTTCATCTTGTAGAGACTCCAGTGCTACAAGACCTCCAGAAAGTATTTGCTCAATCACTACGCTACACCCTCGTTCAGCTGCGAGATGAAGAGGCGTTTTCCCTTCTTCACCCCGAAGCAATACTGCTTTATTGATGTCATCAGTTTGCATGTTTTTAAAAACTGCATCTATGATATCTTTGCACCCTACCGCTACAGCAGTGTGTAGGGCACTGTTTGCGTAGAGTTCAATGGTACTTTGTATATGGCCACGACTGAGAAGTTTTTTGACAACGTCCAATTGTTGCCATGCACATGCTAGAAGGAAAGGAGTGTCTCCAAATTCATCTTCAACACTGATGTCCATACCACGGCTTAGCAGTTCCTCTACAATAGAGGGGTGCCCAAGCTGGCTCGCCAAGTGAAGACAAGTTATACCCGATCTATCTTTAGCATTGAAGTCGAATTTGGCAGCTAATAGACTGATAAATATCTCATAATATCCTGCTGCAGCCGCGAGATGCAGAGGAGTTTGACCATGAAAAACCTTATTCCCTGCTCTTGATTTCGATATAGGGTTTTGGTCAGATGATAGGAATTGGGTTATCAGCTTCTCTCGTCTATTGAGTACTGCTATGTGCAGCTTTAGTGGGGAGTCCGCAGAAAATTTCACAAGTAAGTTAACCATCTCGTCGATTCCATTTTCAATGGCCATTTCCAGTGCCACAGACATAAAGGCGGGCCCGGGCGACCGCTTCATGAGAAGTGAATGCACAAGGTCCGTACAATTGAACCTGACCGCGTAGCAGAGGATATTTCCGTAAGCTGAATTGGAGTTTATCGCTTGGTAATGATCCAAAATTGGCCAATCTTCCTCTAAGAATGTAAGCGCCCTTTCGCAGAGTTGAAAAGAGATGTGTCCTTGAGCCAGACTGTAATGTTTTGCCCAGTACTTTTTGGCATACGTGACCAAGTGATGCTCGGCGCCTTCTTGCATCGTATGATGCCGCTGCTCTTGAACTACAAGCTCCAAAAGGTTAATGCATGCTTCCGCAAGTGTAGCATTATCGTAGAGAGAGTTGGCGCCGGTCAACCTAAGGAGGTAGTCCCGAAAGACATCATCAATCAGAGTAACTTCCCTGTTGTAGATAACAACAAGTCTTCCGAGCGTGTGGTGGAGTTCCGATTCAACATCTTTGGAGATTTTGCGTCTCAAAGCGACTAATGATGTTGAGTTTGCTTCTCCAATCGCCAGTGCAACTGCTAGCTCGGTCAATTTGAGTGGACGATGCGCTAAAGCGATCCAAGATAGAGCAAGTCGAGACCATTCCCATCGAGCCGCGGGTATCTTTTTCAGACAGTAGTCAAAGACCTCAGGTAATGAGAATGGGATGCAACGAAACTCAGTTTCTATTTCTGACCGAGTCAAATGTACCTGAAGGAGTCTCAGGAAAATAGAAACTGCTAGTGAATCGGTAGCATTATGGAGCCTGTTTTTAATAACGTCATGGAAGCCCTGATATTCCGGATTTGCTTCAATTAGTAGAGACATCTCTCTTTCAATGAAGGATCTCGTGCGATCTCCTGTATTCTCGGCATCGGCATTCGCGATAGGAATCCGCAAATCCAAGTTAATAAGCATGGGAATACCACTTCGGATTACTAGGTCTGATATATTTGAGCTAGTAATGACAAGTTTGAAGCTACATCCGTCCCTGGGAGATATGCTGGAGAACTCTTTTAGAAATTGATGTGTTATGTCATCACACTGATCGATCATGTGTATGAAGCAGACAATACGGCCCAATTCCGGTGATAGGAGCAAGGAGCGAAAGAGAGTCCACACCTGGTCAAATTTCCATGCCTCTTTTGTTCCCATCCTATCACACAACGTCTCTACTCGATTATATAGACGTGGATTTGACATCAACAGCTGATGACTGAGAGAAGCCATCATGCTCTGCACAGAGCGATAGTTGTCGTCGCATTGTCGAAAAGAGAACTTGACAGCACTCATATCCATTGAGTTCTTATCGAGTTTCCGTTGTATAATAGACAACAAGGCATACAATTCAGATTCTAAAGAACCATGCAACCATAGAACTGCATTGTGACGTTCATGCCATTTGTGGTACTCGCTTGTTCCAAACAACCAGTGGTATGGTTCGGATTTGGTTACAGCCAATCGGGCGGCTCTAGTTGGGGGCCTCGCGAGACCAAGCTTCGATAAGATGGTAATTAATTTCAATCGCGTCGTATCAGTTTCTGGAGCAAATTAGCTGAGTGTGGATTTCAATATTACGCGAGAGGTTCTTTATGGTGAACTCTCGTACCGCGTTGGATTGAAGACAAACCTGACGCTCTCACCATCAACTCCTCGGTCAATTGCATAAGCTTTTCTTTATTCTGAAAAGTGCCATTCATCATGTGGTGCAGATTCCCTTCAATTTCCTCTATCTTCTCATTCTGCGAGTCCATGATAGAGATTTCTCTAGAGAATCCCTGCAGACGATAGGTTAGCGGCAGCTCTAAGAGGACGAAATAATTGAAAAGGCAGAGAAAGTTTGACTAACCAAGGAGTCCGGTGAATTCATAATGTTATATAAGTTCAAAACGCTAAATAATGAACATACAGTCTGGAAACTTTGGTTGATTTCCATTATTCTGCTTGCTAAGGCTGCGACTACGTTCGGGAATGAGCAAGTGGCTACGTGAAGGTCCCTGAGAGCGAGCTTTGCTGCAATAATATCCCAAGACTCCAGATCTGAGACTCGATGAGGGGTCTCGGTGAATACCTTTATGAATATGACGATTAGTTGTGAATATTATCAAGGTATATGCGTTATACTAACCAAAGCTAACGCCTTTCCAATTATCGGCGAATACCGCCCCCCGCGCAAAGCTATCAACAAGGCCTGCTAGTTGTTAATCATTTTCTAGGGCGGTTGTATCCGTAGGTAGGTACCTAGGTAATCGTCGTACCTGTTTAATTATAATGCCCCCGAGATCTTGCCCGATGAAAACAATAGATGGTATCTAGCAAGAATTGAGTACTAATACCTGGTCAGTCGTGATGGTTGCGTTGGATACTTACACTATGCAGCTTCGACTTCACCCGTGCTAAGAGATCAACAGCAACTTCGTCGATTCTTGAGGATAGCGCATCGTAGCTAGACTGTAGTCTGTATGTAATATTGATGGTCCTGTCTTTGCCGTAACACTCTAGAGCTAGCCCCCCTAAAGAGGCCGCTTTCTTGCTGTCGCCGGATGCCGCTTCCCTATCTCCATGACTTTGGTCAACCCCATGGACCGTAATAACACTGATGTGAGGGTTTCAGTTAGCACATGTCCTCAAATAACTTGGTAGAATATAGACATACTAGAACTCGCGATTCTTTCGCCGTAAGCAGGATAAGTCATCGTAAAGTGAACCCATTTCTTGATAGTTCGCATTCGCTGTCTTAGTACAAAGCAAAACAATCCTAGAATGGGGCCCCTGAACTAGAATATTGCAAAAGATCATCCATGAACAAATTTGAAATAGAATTCCGATATTTCAATGGGCACCTGGTACTAGCTGTTAGGAGATCTATGCAATGGGAAAACGCATGCACGTACACGTATTCAAACCGGTTTCATAGGAGCGTTGTCATGTCCAATCGCGGCACCGGCTTTTGATACGAAAGACCAACAGTAGCATTGGCTACGACGCTGATTGACAAAATACCTACCTAATATTAGGCATCATGTGTTGATGATCGGCTGCCGTGCCTCTAGGTTAAAGTCATTAGAAATTAAGGCATAACTTAATGTTAGCCCTTTATATGTAGCCTGCATCATTTGAATAGTCTTGCTTGTCCAATACATACTCAGGTACCTACCTAGGTATGCGTCTTGTTATGTAAGGAACTTTCGTACAACGTGATTGATGCATTGCTTGTTATTCCCCGCTACAATTGAAGCGCACCGCCGAAGGCAAGAGGCCATCACAAGTCAATGGCAGTACCCAATAGATACCAACTAATACATCAAGAAATCACCAACAAGTTGCATGAACCGCTCCCTATCCTCCTACATAGACGTATGACTTGAGTTCTCAAGCGTTACCCACTTGACCTTATTGATAGTCTTGAAGAAGGGTTCAACCACGAAGTCCATGACCTCGTCATGCCTTCCATTTAGGAGCAACGTCTCGGCTTTGATGTTATGCGCGTCCTTCCATCCCTCCCAATCCTTAAGCGAACCAACGGTGTCAAACTCGGAGTGCCCTTGCCTATGTCGTGTTAGTTGCACATTCAATCGCCTACAACAACCCTACGCACGGCAAAGAAGCCAAAGTGAAAAAATTCCAATTAACAAGGAGCAAACATAAAGCAGACGATAGATACTCACATCGTTACATACGCCGTCGAATTATCCCTAACATTCTTAAACGTTTTTTGAATCGGCTTCGGCAACAGGTCCAGCTTACACATAAACCTCCTTATAAAAACCAACGCCGCGCCCTTAAACTCCGCGCTCTTATGATCGCCCTTCGTATTGCACTCCTTTAACATGCGCCCAACATCCTCGGGCAGCTCCGCAAGCCGTATTTTGCAAGCCTGCTTATACAACGGCATACTAGCCGGCGCCCCACTAAGCACCAACCTCCTCAACCCCCTCGGCCGCCTCGCCGCATACGCGCTGCCTAGCATCCCGCCCCAGCTCTGTCCCAAGACGTGGAACCCAGAGTCCCGGACCCCTAGGTGGTCGACGAACTCGTCGAGCTGCTTAATGAACAAATCAAACGTCCAAAACGCCTCGTCGCCGACTTTCTCGCGTAAATGCGTCGACCGCCCGTATCCGATCTAATCATACAGGACAAGCGGGATGCCGCGTTAGGAAGTGAAATCGAAGAGCAATTCTAGGTAGTCGTGGCCGGACCCGGGGCCCCCGTGCAAAGCGATGAGGGGCGGTGTGGA
This sequence comes from Rostrohypoxylon terebratum, assembly GCA_022497145.1. Taxonomy (NCBI): domain Eukaryota; kingdom Fungi; phylum Ascomycota; class Sordariomycetes; order Xylariales; family Hypoxylaceae; genus Rostrohypoxylon; species Rostrohypoxylon terebratum. Next base: position 8,435 of record MU385969.1, read on the forward strand.
GGGGGGGAGGGAGCCAACGATCTTATACCATGTCTTGCACGGCTTCCCCGCGCCGGGGGCGTCGAAGGGGATCTCGGACTCGGCGGTGGGGAGCGGTGAAGACATCCTTGGACGCTAGACGGTTTTTGCGGCTTGTAGGGCTGAGGTCTGGGCGCTGGGAAAATAGGGGGTTGGGGATTGTTGAGTGGTTCGTGGTTGGACTAAACTAGAAGACGATTTGGGGAAGGACGAGGAAGAAAGGCGGTAGTTATCACGTGGGGAAGCAAGGTGAGACGATGCGCTGGAGGAGCCGGAGTTAGGTAAGGTATCCCTGCATTGGCTATCGGCTCCGTCGTAGCTAGTGTGCGAAGCGCTATCTCTCTACTTTCTTTCACGGGGACTCGAGGTTCTGGCGGTTCGAGAGGCTCACGCAGCAATAAGTCGAACGCGCTACCACCTACCCAGGGTCAGACCGCCAACGACCCCCTCCAGAAGATTTCTGAATCTGAAAGCTTGACTGAGCGGAGCAGCGGAGCTAGTTGAGAGCCTGGGGTGAATAAGACGGTTACGATCGAGATGAATAGATAGAATGGGACCATAAATGACAAGTATGGAACTAAAGCGTTGGAAGTGGTTTGAGTTTTCGAGTTTGATCAGTCAATAGGATTTTTTGATAAATTGCAAATGATAGGTACCTTGAGGTAAGCATGATCATCCATGGAGTTTAAGATATGTATGTTACCGAATCTATAGTGTGCTAGTAGTGTACTTGATTGAAATTACAGTTGGTCTTTCGCCATAAACTCTACATGAGGGCGGGATAAATTTCAGACATTCTGGACAAGGCAGTGGAGTTACTGTGTCCCTTGCGTGCCCTAGCTAATATATATGCTTCCGAGCAATACCCAACACCCCACCTAAGCAGGCTTCTCCTGCATCGCCTCACTTAGACTCTTCTGTCCATACATACCAGCTTGGACGTGACTAGCCACGCCCGCAGCGCTATTCGCTCCGCAATTGACAGCATTCGGGGTCGTCTTCAAGAATGACGAATTATCTCCGGCCGCAAAGCAGCCATTTAAGGTCGTCTCACCGAATGGAGGACTTACCTTTAAGTCACCCTGCGGTGTAATCTCGAGGCCTAGCTGCTTGGCCAAAAAGTCGCTCTTGAGTTTGCTGAGGGGTTTGTGGCCGAGGAAAGCTTCATCCTTGGTAGTACCATCTTCGAAGGTGATTGTAATGCCGAGTTGGTTCGGCCCGAGAGCGAACTTCGTAATGCGGCGATTGTCAACGGTAAAAGGCGCAGTTGGGCCAATTGCCGCTTTGAAGTCGTCGACCTTAGAGATATCACCGTTCGTATAGATGGTGACATATTTGGTGAACCGGGCTGCATTTCGGGTAACGTGGAGGGCAATCGGAATCGGGGCGACATCGTTGATGGCTAGAACACCGAAAGATTCGCTTCCACGCTGTTCATAGCCATGACAAAATAGGCAATGGAATCTTTATAGCTATATATCAGTGGTCTTCAGAGATCAAATGACATATTTACCTACATCGTCCCCAACACTCGTCAAATCCGGGTATGTCTAGAGGCACGTCGATAACGCCACTTGCAAGAACCAAACTTCTACCCTTCCATACCTTACCATTCTCATCAGTAACTTCGAATAGCCCGTCGTCGTTCTTCTTAGCTTTCTCTATCTTCAAATCCTCGTAGAATATTGTCTCGTACCCTTCGAGTGTATTTACTCTGGATATGTCGCGGAACTCTATGGGATTCTTGCCATCCCAGGTAGGTAGCATATGAAAGTGTGCGGTGCGCTCGTTTCGATACGAGTTTGAGTCAAACACTATAGCGGTATGCACATTGCGGGCAATGGAGACCGCTGAAGTCAACCCAGTAGGCCCCCCGCCAATGATTAGGACGTCAACGAGATCGGGAGTAGGGGCTTTCGCGCGGGGCGGCATTTCGAGTTTTCGTAATTATAGAGACTCTTAGAACAATATTCTATCTTTTATATAAGGAAAATTAAGAGACAACCATACAGATCAGAATATCAGCCTTTTGATTCTTTGTCTGCAACGTGTTTGCCTTTGCGTCATCTGCATGAGTACTAGGTATGTAGGGCTACAAAGCCGGCTTCCGGTTACCCCTGCACACCGGTCGCCGAAAAAGCGGTACCTAACAGCGCCTTACCAGTCGCCTTGACTCCCATACCATGTCTCGATGTTAGTAGAGGACGCACAGAAATTTGCTGACAAAGTGACCATCTACGCAAATGGGAACGCGGAGCTGGGAGAAGGCATACAAAACATCCTGTTAGCTCGAGGGGATAAGAACATCTGAGTTATTGACCGCCAAATCACACGATTAAGCAAAGACCCTGAGATCTCGGGCATCCGAATTGAATTAGATCACGACGCGACAGAGACAGAAAGCATCGTCGTCCATCAGCCGGACACGAGGGTAGATCCGGGGATCGTGAAGCAATTGCAATTAGAAACCAATGATAGAGGTGACATAGTCACTAAAATGCCGTTTTATCTGGCTAACATCTAACGTTCCAGGGATATTTGCCGCTAGCGACTGCGCAAGTCCTATCAAGATGATACCAAATACCATTGCGCGAGAGTTACCGAGGAGAGTCACTACTAGGTAAGCATGAAATTAATCGACTGAAGGATAGAAAACAATTTTGGCAGTGGAAGACTTAGGACTTAGGTACGAAATTGAGAGATCTTTGACGGATTGAAATGAAAGGGTGGTATGCGAAGTCTTACGCGTTGGTAGTGGAGGAGTCAAGGCCGTAAGAATCCATTCCAACTATTTTGCGCCGCGTGGCGTTTTTCAGTGCTTTAAATGCCTAAATTCCATCAGTATCCAGGGCTTTATCCACTAAAAAATAATGAGCAAATCGCTAATGGCCCTAAATTTAATATAGGGTTTACTTGGTCACGCATTAACTAAAAGCCATCTCACTGATCCATAAATGGGTAAGACTTTTAACCAAGCCTTTCGCAACTATCTCCCATATTTATGAATGATTGCTCAACCGTCCGAATAACCAGTAACCTTAAATCTACGGCAAGAAAGTCTTACGGCTACACGTCCAGGCTCGCGACCACGTACGCGTTTGCGATCCAGACATAATCACCTCCGCCACCTATCGCGCGAATATGGCAGGGAGAGCGGTTAAGACGACGGTATTGTCGACGGCAGCCGCAAATGTTACGAGGCAAAGGAAGACATAGATCAGCCAGAAACGCCAGCCTGGCTTGAAAGTGGGTGGGGTTTTCAGAGGGTCTGCATCGGCGGCAACGTCAACAGTAAGATCGCTGGTAATGTTGATGTTGGTGTTGGTGTTGGTGTTGGTATTCATTCTATCGTTTCCTTTGTCAATTTTGGCAAGGGGGTACGTGTTGTTGGTAGCCATGATGATGACAGAGAGATAAACTGGAACCTTCAGGGCCAACATGCTTAATTACTAGGTACTAGGTAAATATTAACCCTGTATATAGTGCTTACAGCTTTTTGATGGAATCTACACTGTTCAGGCATATCACGATTACGTACGAAGTCGCGTACGAAGTCTTTTCCAATATTACCTCTTCGAGATTTAGTTAGCAAGGCTCATTGGTCCTTTGGCTCGGGTCCCGAGATGATGTACTAGGCGGTTAGTGGGGAATGTTCGGTGCCCGAAAGCTGGTCGCAAGCTGGAGAACACCACCACTCTTCCATACTACCTAGTAATATCACAACTATCGCGCTCAAAAATATCTTGAAAACAAGAGAAATTGAGTTACCAAATTGAATATTCTAAACCATATTAGAATAGCTCAAACAATCTTCTATTATTAAGTTGCAAAAGAGTGTTTCTGGACGTGGTGGCTTATGATTTGTGACGCATTGATAAATGGAATGCGCGCGACCAATGTGCATATCGAGCCATCTTGACGAGCGCTATCGAACGGTGTAGGTCCCGTCTCGGTGCACGCAATGACGCCCGAGATATGGGAGATAGTAAGGGAGTTAGGCCTAGACCCCCCTAACAGGGCTCGGTTAGGTGCGCTAGACACCCCTAGAATCTTTTATTTTAGTGGAGGATTTATAGTAGCCCGAAGCCCCCCAGGCTAGATTTAGGCGGTTTAGTTAATGGACTGTAAGGTGCCAAATGCGGGCAGTCAGTGGTTGCGTTATAGGGCAGTTTAGCGGGTGGGTCCGGGGGGGCTTAATTTTGGCTGGACCACTGACCGTAGCCTGAAGGATAGGTGGCACCCTCCAGCAGAACCCCCTTGGGGGAGGAAGAAGAACGAAGATGAGGTCTAAGATAGTTTGTTTGATTATGATGCTAGGTACATAACTTGTTTTCCCTATTTGATGTTGACGATACTGGCATCCGATGAATATGGATCCTCTACCTACCTAGTGCGTAGTTTTTTTTTTTTTTTTTAAAAAAAAAGAGGACTCTATTAATTTTAATTGGGCTTCTTGACGATTGCGATATGAGCTATAGCCTCTAGAGTGATTTTGCCATCTTCATCTACGTGAAATCCATCCTTCTTCATGATAATCTCTTTATACTTGGCCACGGCTTCATCCCACCTTTCCTCGTCCTCCTTCATCCACCCACCGGCTGGCTGGCCAATTGCGCTCCAGATGGCGGTTGCAAATTCATCAAGGTCCTTGACAGGCAAGAATGCAGACTTTTCATACAACTTCACGTCTCCATACTTGAATCCACCATCTACTAGGCGGTTTCGGATGTACTCGCGGTCGTTAGTCTCCATCTTCGGCTCAACGGCGATTCGTGCATCGGGACCCCACACCGCGCGACGGGTCTCCTGGGCGGATGTCCCTTGCGGGATCGACAGCCAGAAGGCCGTGACGGCGGTGCCCCCTGGTTTAAGGGTGCGGTACATTTCCTTGGCAGCCGCAACGGGATCATCGATGATAGGCAAGCCAAAGGACAGGAAGGAGTGAGTGAAGGTGGAATCGGGAAATTCTAGCTTCTGAGCATCCATGAGAGCGGCTTTTGAAGGCCATTGTTTCGCCGCCGTGATCCCGTTGTAGATTTGCACCATTGGCGGAGCAGCATCCGTCGCGTAAACTTTTATGCTGTCGGGTGGTGATGTGGCCAGGATGCTTTGGGTGACCGGTCCTAGGCCACACGCGTTATCGTGAATGACGGAGCCGGGAGGAAAGGCGGGCAAAATGCTCATCTCATATTGAGCAATTGTGAGCGTCTCATCAGCACCAATGATTTGAAACAACTTATCGTCAAAGGGCATGGCCTGCTTTGGAATAGAACCTGAAGGGGCGGCCATCTTGTTAGTCGTGCTATGGTGATACTTCTGTCCGAATTCCTAGAGTCGAAGATATGTATTGGTGTGAGCAAGTCGCCGGTGAATAAAGGGAACTGGATTTTCGTTTAAAAAGAAACAGCCTGGTGGGAGCCTGATTCACTTTAAGTTACCTAGTACACACCATGCGACCGGCTGTGATGAGGCGTCCGCTGTACGGTGCGCTAGATACCGACGGATAGGACGGACGGTATTACCACCGTCCCCGAGCTTTTCAAAGAAAAGGGGGGAAGGGTCTGATCTCTCGGTAGCCGACAGGTCCTGTACAGGCATGTATCCCTATCTACTAGGTACCAACGTGGCGATGCAAGGGACGTGTAAAGAACCAACAAAACTGAGCCCACCACTTCGGATTGAAGTATGAAAAGCCTAGTGGGTACCTCTGAAATCTATAGCATGAAAATTTGGATATTTTGAAACCCGAATAATTGCAGCTATGCTGAGCGCACTACCGTTCAATAGAACACCAAACATCGCACCTCAATGCTATCTTTCTTTCCGCTGCGCATCCTTCGGTGCACGGGGATGCGGAAATGCGCGGTGACGAAGATTAGCAGGATTTCGGAACATTGGAATTGAAAAAAAAAACCGAAACAAGAAGAAAGGAAATGCATAGCTACTCCCTATTATTTATCATCCCAAATCTTGACAAATGTTACTTCGTCTGATCTCCGTTGATCCAAATAATACTATTTTTTGGTCTTCCGAATGATTAATGCTGACTGACTGTCCCTACAGCTCGGTCTTCTGCTTAAAAATGTTGGTGGGGTGTATTTCCAATGCGTTTGCGCTGCGATAGTCTATCAATGCTAAAGGCCACTCTTTGACCGCATCATTGAGAGGACGCCAAACAGGAGTGCCAAATTTAATTATCTCAGCGCGTCACTATAGAAGTCGCTCGGCATCCTCTCCTGCGTGGCGATAAACTTGGCGTACGGCCCCAATGGCAGATCTGAACACGTACTGATCCCAGTGAACCTATCTAGCATTAGAAGATGCCCTCTAGGGATACATGTATTAGATCACAGGCACTCCTGCTCGGTCATATAGCTCCCGCGCAACCTGAGGACAACACCACACCAAACCGATGCCCAATATCACAACATAAAAGCACCATACCTGTCTAGTATATCAGCAGAGTTCTTCATATTCCACATACAGCCGTATTCGCAATCGCTGCGACAGCTGCAAGTACGATTCTCGAGTATGCTAGTCTGATGCGCGAAGATGCCAATCAGCAGAGCAAAAGGATTATACTGAAATTGTTGCCTTAGCTACAACTATCGCGAATTTGTGCGCAAGAGTCGCGGTTGGGCTATTTAAGCACCTGATTAAAGGCCGGCTGAAGATCAGTCTATTTCTTTGGCTAGTGTTCAAAGCTTTGAACATTTTAGTTCTAGCGACAGGAAGCAGAGTATTGTCAATATCCCTAGAACTACCTACTTATGCTAATAGAGATATCACCAATTATTCTGAAAAGCATCCATGTCGCTATTGCCGAGAGCCTGTTCGAGGGACTGGCGACTGACAGTCTGCTCCACTACGCGCTTGCGGCAATCTATGTGCAATCCGATGACGAGCAGCGTATATCTCAGTTAATGAGGACTTCTTTAGCTCTCTATATGCTTGGAACGTCCGTAGGCTCGGTGCTCATGCCTCTGCTTTCGAAAATCTAGGCGAATATCATCGACACTGTCGCTATTCTGGGCCTTTCGCTTATGCATCTGTCCGTTTGGATTCCTGTGGAGCAAGTGTATCTTTTGGTGGCTATCCTGGCTCTAGGGCTGCCCCCCCCCTAAACTTCATCCAGAGCTTCACGGCAGCCAGAGCTAAGAACAAGGCTTTGGCAATGACAGGACTGTCAGGTATGGAAATCACAGGTGGATTATTGTCGCCTGTGTTGCTTAGTGGTTTTCAAAGTCGAATTGGGGATGCCCGAGCTCCGAGGGTTATTGTGTCGCGCGATTCTGGTAGGAAAAAAACTGACGTTCCCGGAGTTTACGGACTTTCTAAAAAGGTAATTACTGCTAATGCCAAATTTAATAAATTTTATATATTTAATTTAAATATTAATTAAATATAATAAATTTAAAAAAATTTAAAGATTAAAAAAACGTTTTTTTCGATTTTTTTAATTATAAAACCTGTCACGATCCTAGTAATACATCCGGAAGTTACATCGGACCGAGGGTCACGTGACCTCGGAAGTGAGTCGATGGAGTCGACCTCCAAATCATCGACTCAACGGTCTTGAAGGTTGGACACATGAAAGAAGACCCAGGATATAAAGAATGAAAAATTTCCTACTGTATTTAGTTTTTAGTTCTTTAGCTTTCAATCTAAGTATTCAGACTGCACTTGAATATAGAGTCCCCTGAAATCTCTTTTACGAACAGAATCGTTAACCCTACAGTATTGTTACCTTAAAACCAAGTACCCCAGGGTACGTATCCGCTCTACGAAGTCAGTTAGGCAGAAGTAGTAGACGGGTTCGTAACAATTTTCCTTTATTAATCTTATTTTAATGTTTTCCTTAAGTTATCGTAAGTAAGAACTAAGTCTCCCTTGAGTAACGCCTAATTAGGCCTAAGTAAAGCGGCAAGAGATAATGTGAAGGGTAGAGGGTCGGCAAGGGCAACTTTCGGGTGATGCAACATGATATGTAGATGGTGAGCTATACCAACGAAACAGGAGGATTATGCAGTTAGCTACTCGCAAGTTTGAGACGTTTGGTATTAGGAGAAGATGATAAAGCTATTGTCATCAATAAACCTCTACCACGTGTATGTCACGATTTTGACCTACTTTAAGTAGGTATTGAAGTAATCGCTACGGTCCGTTCCGAACGGAATTAGTGAGGCCTAGATCAGCGTCTTGAAGAATTCTGGCTGAAAATAGTGGGGTGAAAAGGAACCTATTTTCCTATATCGGTACGGCTTACAACAATTCAACAATGCTATAAACTCAGTAATGACGTATCGGGAGGATTTCCCGATCGTCTTGTCAAGTAAACAGTGTTTTATAGAATCTATTGCCGACTTTCTCTTCGGAAATGATGAGTAAAGCCGAGACTCGGAAAACCTATCGCGTTGCTCGTCTTGTGAAATTTTGGGAAGAGGTATTTTCGTTGTCCCTGGACTCATTCATCCATAGAATTATAATACACGCCATCAGCAACGCCTAGTACCCAAATATTACAACCCCAGGATATCAAAAAAACCAACGCCAATCAAAAGAGCATATCAGGAGAAACCTCGGCTAAATGTCCCTGCAACATCTACAGAGACCAACAGAGAGGACCTCTGGATGTCTCTACGATATCCACAGAGACCAGCAGAAAGGATCTCTGAGTGTCTCTGCGACACTTACAGAGACCAACAGAACATCACGAAATGAGCCATGAGGAGGATATCTATATAAACATGGCAGGCCCTCATGTATCTAGTCATTCATTCAGCTCTTTAGTTATCAATCTAAGTCTATTCACTACGAGTAGGGAGAGAACTCCAAGCCTCTCTGACGAACACACTTGATTGATTACACTTGACCTCTACGATTACTGTTACCTTAAAATCAAGACCCCCTTATGAAGCTATACTTACTAAGCCTAAGTATAGGATCGTCACACCAAATAGCCAGTGATCCCACAAACCAAAACATCCATACTGTCATAACGGTAAAAAAAAAAGCTCATATTTGACCCTTGCATTTCAGTTTGTTCTTAATCATAACTTATGTCACATTACCTATAGCCCAATCATACAACGTCAATCGACCGTTTGACGGTAATCGCCCCCATCGCAATATCTGGATCCCCTTCGTTCCCGCCCTTGCTATCCCTCCTCTCCGCCTCAATCTCAGCCCATGCCAAACCCCGCTCACTTGACCCGTCAAGATGCACCCAATGAGCGTGTCTATCCAAATTCTTCGGTTGGTTCTGGTATAACTTCCCCGACTTCGCGGAAGAGGATTTGCTAGCTTTTGTCGAGATTCCCGCGGCGCTCTCTTTACGCTCGCTGAGTCCTGCTGTTAACGACGGCCGCCGTGTGAATGTTTGCGAGGCCCATGATCTGAAGGCTGTGTAAAGCCCAACCTTAGGAAGAATCGAGTTGTAGATTGGAGCGCAGCAGCAGATTATGCTGGTCGCCATTTGCACGAGGTTCCAGATCACTGAGAGAAAATTGCGCTCTGTGAGTTATGCATTAGTGATGTGCACCGCCTGAGCGTTGAGGGTCTGGACCTACGGGCGCTGTGTTGGGCTTCTACCACTTTAATTATGCCAACAACTCCGGAACTACACCTCTGGTTAGTTGCATTATAGCGAGACATAGGCGCCCATGCTTACAATCCGCCCAGTATAAACAGCCCGCTGAGGTACCACTGCGTTTGTTGCTTCATTTGCAGCGCATGCAACATCCAAATAGCCATACCGGCCATAGCAAAGTCGATAGCCGCGTTGACGGGTTCGTAAATGTTGAAGAACATATTGATGTCCACGCAGTGTCCAGGTATCTCCGGTTGCCAGCTTTTAGCCACGGGGATGCAAGCGAAAATGTGCACGAGCAGCACCACTATGCCCCAAGCTCCCTGTAAAACCGCCACTGACCAGACGATGATCGCGAAAGTGCGCTCAACCCAGAACAATCGATAATAGAGCGCTAAAAGACTAAATTTCGCAAAACTCTGTTGAATTCCGTACAGGCCGTTCATGTTAAGACCGACTTTCGCAGCTTCGGTCCATTTTGCTGGATCCTCTTTTATGAAGACTGTCAGGGGACGGCCGTTGGCGAGTGTAAGGACTGAAGCAAAGAAACTTGTGTTAACAAGACCGATGCCAGACTGATTTCCCGTATTCTTTTCTTACTTACTCCATATCAAATACCCAACATATGGTAAGAAGAACACCAGTGCCGCTAGAGCATACCAATCTTCCCACCCAATCTTGCGACCGCCGCGCTTGGTCGCCAAAAATCGAAGGCCTGTCGCAATGATACAGATCGGAGCGAGTATGACACTTAGAATCCAGCCAGCGGCCTCCTGGGAATCGTAGAAAACATTCAGTGTCATATTGGCTGCTCTCGCGTTACCTCCTCGAAACTTCCCAAACCCAACGTTCAACGCGGAGAATCCGGGGGCTCGGTGGGCATTTTACTCGGACCAAACGATGGCGCGAGAGTCTTTGGTTGCGAGATCTTATGGTTACGTGCCGCATGGTTGCGTTCAGATTGCGCAGGAAACGTGGGTTAGCGGCTAGAGTGCCAGAGTGCCCAGGAAAAGGGGGGCGGATAGCTGAAGGAGCCGTTAATCCTTGCCAGACGAGGCCAGTAGCGCCGTGCTCGGTGATTCGCATAGGATCGACGTGCATCGCCTACCCTGCTCGACCAAACGGAGTGCTGCCCAATTCTTCAAGTGATTAGAGTTCTAACCTCAGCAGCTTATGGTAGCATTAAGCCCCGCGGTTGAGCTAACTCTAGTTGGACTCGACACGATAGGCACGTTTATTACAATGTAACTGTTACAGATCCTTCTACCACGTAATCAAAAAGCTTGGGTTCGTAAGTTCTTTTCCTTCTGTAAGCCAACAGTCTTCGAATAGCAAAAAACATAGTAAAATCAGAGGAAAGGTACCTACTTACCTACTTGATCGACAACAAGAGAGGGGCTCGGAGGATTCTGAAAAACTCGGGACTCTAGAGTGGAACGTTTGCTGAGACCCTGGAAAGTTGTGCATACAACCACACGAAACCTACCTAACGAGATACAGTATCTATTCATAGTGGAAACTATGAAAAAATTTCACATTCATGAATTCATAACCCCAATACGGGATAGTCAATGCGAGGCCATACGTAAGCAAGTATTCCTACGCTAGGTGGTTATATCTAATAAATGGTAGACGTCGCATATTGTTTGAATCCAGAGATTATTGCTGTTGTGTTAGTTGTGAGGGAAGTTAGGTATTCCCTCAGAACTCAAACATGGCTTAAAAATGCCGCCGAGTTCCAGTTTCCGCATCAAGTTCTGAGCCATGTTATTAACACCCTCGAGGTCTTGCAATGTTTTTAAAAGTCCAATTACCTCGGCAGCATCCGAGTTTTTGAGCCTGCTAGATAGGATTCGAACGCCGTGGAAGAGTGCACATGGTATGAAGAGGTGTGCCTATGATAAACAATTAGTTATCTAGCTTCGAAGAGCCGAGAAGAAGTAAGCATGTTCATAGGTATGCGTAGATGTATATACCTTGAAACAGCTAAGTTGAGTTACAGATCTAGCTAATGAAGCAATTTCGCGTGCTGCATGAGATATTCGATCTTCATAGGCGTCCACGGTAACTCGATGTTGAGCAGTAGGCAAATACCTACTCTTTAGTATTTCCATTAAATGAATCATAACTGTAGCAGAAATGAGATGCGTAAGTATGAGCATTGGATCACTAAGCGTGGAGAGAGACGGCGAAATCCGCGCGAGATGGCGTCTCCTCTTATCTAGAGTAGTGTCGAGCCATTCGTACCGAGCCCAGAACTCAAGCAGGTCGTGGCCATATAGCGACTCTGTTAGAGCGCGCGGTCGATGACTTATACATCTCCCCCCAATTGTCAGTATTACGACACATTCGGCAAAAGGGGAGAGTGTGTTTTGGCCACTAATAGCAATGGCATCGTGTAAGAAGTCCATAAGAATCGGCCTACCACTCTCGAAATCACCTTCGGAGGCTGGGAGTCTAATATGCATCTTATAATTGCTTCGGTTAGCTGTTTTTTGGTTATATTGAGAAATGTGTGGGCGGTTTTCTTACTCCATCTTCATGGAAGGTGAGCGGGGACCCGTCATAGAGGCCCGCGCATCGATCAAGGCAGTAAGCGACCCAGAACGTTCTTCTCTTTTCTTCTTCTTCAACCCAACAACCATTTGAACCTGCATCGAAACCGTCCGGAGGGATATCTCGTTCGTGGATTTCGGGCAACAAAGACACTTGTATCATCCGGAAAGCACGTCCTGCCGTCATCATAGCCCGTCGATACGGCTTGCGCGTGAATTCGTAGTGAGCTAACAATAGCCATGCTTGGACATGCTCTAGTTGAAATCCTTCAGAAAAATCATGATCTGTGGCCTCATCTAGCTTCGCTAGTCTCCGACATGTTTCCACATAGAGTGAATTGGCGAGCTCTTGATACGCAGCGGAGGCGGATGCGGCCAAAGCACGCACGGCTGACTGGAGAGCTGCTTGTGCTTCTTTTTTGTCTGTATTAAAGGCCCATGAAAAATATCTGGTCCGGCAAACCAGTGGAGTAATAGGATGGACCCGATCGAAGTATAGCTGGTCTCTGGTAGCATAACAGGGGGGTTAGTGATCATCCTATCGCAATCGTCCAGGGTCCTCACAAGTCAGCTTGGATCAAATCTCCGATCTCATCTACAGCATTGACTCCCTTGTTGTAGGGAGCCGTTTCTGGAATCCTAGGATTACTCCATGGCTGTTCGTTCGGTTGCGTTGAGCTATTAACCACGGTAGAACCTGGGATGAAAGTCGTGTCCGATCTGTCGGGTGACTCCTCATCTGGAGACTGGTCTGTCGTACTGAATGCAGCTGTTTGATCTATGGGCAGTAGAAGATCGGGGAAAATGCCATGGTCCAGGTCGTTCAGCCTCCTATTTGATTTCGTGCTTTCGGTGGCGTTGAGAATAGTATTATAGCGAGGGTCGGGGATAAGAGAGTGGTTTGAATACACGTATTCCCCTTCTAAGGACTGGATTACACTGGGTTTTCTTGTCTTTTCTGGGCTAGTCGTGACACTGGACGCGTCTATACTGCTTTCAACTGGCGTAAGAGGTCCAAAGAAAGTACAATGATCTAAATCTACATATTCGCTCTGATCGCCCAGACAACGCTCTAGAGTCGCTTCGTCGTTCCGTCAGCCAAGGCCCGGAAAAGAGATATCTGCACTTACCCACGCGAGCCCGCAATGCCTTTAGCTGACCCTTTCTAGGACCTCGCTGTGGGCGCTTGTCCGTGTAAATGCACACGGCGCCTAATACAGTACCTGAAATGGAGGTTAGTCATGCCGTTGTGTAAGATCACAGATTCAATGGTTCAGCGAGGACCCCAGTAAAAGGGTCCGGAGTTACTTACAGCTACCGCACTCCGGTCGTGCACGGTCGCAGCGGCTTTTCTTCTTGCGGCAGCTTTCGCAGGCAAGACCTGGTTGTTGACGAAGAGCAGCGGAAGCCATGCTGATGAGAACCATCACCAAATAAACAAGCAACCATACAGAATAAAAAGAACGACTCTATCATTTGAAACTTTAGCATCAAGCCCAGTTGCCTTCGTTTCGTCTATAGGACCTTTTGACCTAGCCACCTAATCACCTAGGTTAATCACCTAATTCCAGGCTCTCAATCTTGTCTCTTCCCCGAACTCCCGCCACATGTTGCGTACCACTACCGATTTGGAACATTGTCGGCCATCGCTTTTAGGGACTGTGCCGCAGATATGCGGTATAGTCCTTGTAAGCCGAAAAAAAGATTTGTAATGGCGGGAAGGATTCAACTATCGCAAAAGGGGAACGCTGTTTGCTAAATTGGTAGTTGGGAATGACGATCTGAAGAAGTAGGGAGCTAAGTGCGAGCGTTTAACAGGGCTCACTCAAGCTGGGTCGTACTATAGTGGACTCCTCCTAGGGCATTAGGAGTAGGGATCAATAAAAAAGGGGTTTTAAGGTTAGGGTCCACTCGATCCCGAAAAGCAGGAACCGTAAGATCATCACCTTACTAGGTACGTACTACTAGGTAGGTAGGCACTATATCTGCAGGGACCTAACCTACAACTTTTCAACCCCAAAAGTCGGTCCGGACCTACGCCGGAATTGATCTATGTGCTACGCCAAATACACCAACGGTACCAATGGTAGGGATTCATTGTAACCCATCGTTACATCTAGGACTGTAACATTCTTCCTATAAAACAATTAAAGTTAACCTTGAAAAGATTCCTGACCGGGGTCGATACCTAACATGACCTCTAATATGTCTGATATAAGGAAGAAACCTAGAAGCTCTGTTTCAAAGGATTCGGCACTCACTCCAAGATCTAATCATTCACATGTTTCCAAGGTCTCAGGGCCTCAGAGTACAAATCTGACGAATCTTATTACCTGGTAGGCTTTAGGTCTAGGCTCGATTCCTCTTCGGTAAACGACCACCTAAGTAGGTACCTATTTCAGCTCTCAAAAAATTAGATACTACGAAGTATTAGCGATTAATTCACGGCTTATACCCACCTCGATACCGAACTCAATCCTTGCCCTCGCACTTAACACGGACAACTCATATACACTTAAACCAATACCCTCTTACCACATTCCATATTCCACATTCCAGCTCTTGGCACATACGAAACATGGCGCCGAGTAACCAAGCTGCATTCCTGGTCGCTGCCAAAGCACCCCTCGAGGTCAAGGAGGCACCCTACACTCCACCCGGCCCTAACGAGCTGGTCGTCAAGAACCGTGCCGTAGCCGTCAATGTGGTTGACCCCTACAAGCAACTTTTAGGGGATGCACTACTTGGTTATATCAAATGGCCCTGCGTTCAGGGTGAAGATTTAGCCGGCGATGTCGTCGAAGTCGGCAGCGCCGTGACCCGTTTCAAGGTCGGTGACCGTGTGATCGCCTACGCTGCTGGCACTCTTCCATTCGGCAATCGAACACCCGAAGGAGGATTCCAACATTACACTGTTGTGCGCGAGCACATGACAGTGCCGATTCCCGCATCTGTTACTTATGAACGAGGTAGTGTTTTGCCACTATGCTTAACCACCGCCGCGTACGGCCTTTTCCACAAGGACCTCCTCGGATTAGATCTTCCTACCTCCCCAGCTGCTACCCCCAAGGAAAAGGCTGTGATCATTACGTCTGGCGCATCAAGTGTAGGCGCGAGTGCAGTCCAACTTGCCGTAGCGGCCGGGTACGAGGTGTACTCCACGGCATCACCTAAGAACTTTGAGCTCGTGAAAAAGCTAGGCGCTAGCGGGGTTTACGACTACCACGAGGACGGCGCTGCGGACAGCATCATCGCAGCTTTGAAGGGTAAGAAGGTTGTTGGAGCACTGACTATCAATCCTGGCGGCGTGGCAATTAGCGCCAAGGTGCTGAACGGCACTGATAGCGTTAAGAACATTGCTGATGCGGGGCCCCCACCGCCTGAAGGCTACCCCGAGGGTATCACGTCGAAGTTCATCGATCTGGGCGACCTTCCTGACCCTGATTCTGTCACTGGAAAAGTCTTTCGCGACTTCTTGCCCAAGGCTCTTGCTTCTGGTAAATTCGTTCCTGAGCCAGAGCCATGGGTAGTGGGTAATGGCCTTGAGAAGATTCAAGAGGCATACGATCTCCGTCTTAAGGGTGTGTCGGCTCAAAAGATTGTTGTAACTCTATGACGGGTAGGCTCTTAATGGAAATCGGTGGATTAGTTGGAATCATGAATTGGGCGAAAGTCTGTTTAGTCTGGAGCATATAACTTGTTTCGGACATCAGTGTTCGTTTTGGATGATTTTAGATTGAGTCAATCTAAACACTGCCCTATTCCATGGCAACAATACCCCTATTCTTAGCGTGTGTGTATTGTACCTGTGCATGCAGGTAAAGGTAAGGTAAGAGCTAAACTACCTACATACTATTACCTAGGTAGAAGCTTCAGGGCTCTATCAAAAGGCCGTAGCCTATCGACCTACCCACGAGATGACATTATAGCCACCAAAAAGTAAATACCTTTATTCACAACATCAATTATGTACCGAGCTTTAAAAAACTAAAGTGAAATCACCAAGTACTTTTTCTATTACTCTCTGGAGACTTGGAGTTCCCCACCGTTATTTTCTTCTGTATTTACCCGTGTAGCCTGCCGTCGCCCCTTTCTTATGTCCTTCCACCCAAGCCCACATCCAAACCCGAACGCTACAGCCCCCAGCGCAGCAGCAAGATACATTACATGGTCCACGCTTTTAGCGTATGCATATAACACCTTATCTAGCTCCTGTCCAGAAACTAGGGATCGTACAGCAGTGGCACCACCAGCCATGATTATCTCAATATTGACTTCTGGTGCAGTTATAGAGAGTATCGTTCGCATGCTGTTGTTGAATATAGTTTGTGCAGATGTCACAAACAATGCGGCACCGAAATACTGGGTGAAAATAAGAATGGCTAAGGCAGAGGGGATATTTGGGCGCGGAATTAGCGTTTGAATCGCTATAAAAGGCTGACATGACCAACCATTAGCGAATCCGACCATGTGCATATTGTGCATATTGTGAGTTACCTTACCATTTGGACAACCATTCCTACACCGAGACCATATATAACTTGATATCCTACCCAACGGCCAACCGAAGTTGATACTTGCAACGTCGAAAGTAGACCTGATCCAATGGAAGCTAACGTAGCCCCTACCATGACTGATGGAAGATAATATCCGATCCTTTGCACTTAAATGTAATGTTAGCGGTCGCGATCGACAAACGACGACTTATCTCAAACCCGATCACTCACCCACGAACCCCCCAATGAGAACCATGACAACCTGACTTAAGATCGCCAGCAAATTATGCACGCCACTCATAAACGGCGAGTCCGCCTTGACTGCTTGGAGATAGATCGGCAGATAATACGCGACCACGAACATCATCCCCAAGAACGCAAACATAAGCAACGAAGCGCACCACTGAATTCGGACTCCCAGGAGCGCGAAAGGGATCATAGCCTCTGACCCCTTCCTCCATTCCCAGATCAGGAACACGGCGAATGTAGCAACAGCCCCGCAGAGCAAGCCGATTACGACACTGCTATCCCAGGCGTACCTATTTCCACCAAATTCGAGGGCAATGAAAAACATAACGGCTGCCGGAGCAAAGATAATGAAGCCAACAAGGTCTAGAATGCGGATCAGTCCGCCGTTGCGGAGGATATGTAAGCCGTGTTTCTGTGTCATCTCGGGGATACGGATTAGTAGAAGGAGCGCTCCAACGACGGCACCAACGGGGAGGTTGATATAGAAGCCTAGAAGAATGTTAATATTGTACTATATAATCGAAGGGAAGAGGTATAATTGTCTTACACCACCTCCAAATTGTATACTCCGTGAGCGCGCCGCCTAGTAGTGGCCCGAGAGCGACACCGAGTTGGCCTATAGCGACAAGCGTGCTCTGTAAAACGGGTAACTTTTCCGGCGGCACGGAAGCCGTCCAAATAGTAAGGGATCCATTTAGGATACCGGAAGCGCCCATACCCGCGAATGCCCGCCCAACGGTGAACATAGCTGAAGACTTGGCAGCACCGCAGATGACGGAACCTATCTCGAAGACTAGAAAAAATCCAAGGAATGTCCACTATGATAGATCAGCTTTATATCCACGTACTAGATAGGTATCGTTCTCAACACTTAATTATTCTTGTTGGGTGAATATGAGGTAAACTTGCCTTAGTGCTAAAGTTCGTGTATATTCTGCCGCTCAGGGGCTGCAGTGAGCAGCTAGCGAGTTGATAGGCGCTGCCATACCAACCGACGTCTGAAAGGGAGTGAAACTCTGTTGTTATTCTAGGTATGGCCTGTAATGCTTCAGAGTTAGTGAGCTCTCAATTGACGGTTGTGTATTCTCTACTATGAAGACATGTAGACGGCATACAGTGGCAACGATAGAGGTATCTAGCATAGCCAGAAAGTAAGCTAAAGTGACGGCTACTAGGATAGATGCTAGCCTAGACCCTTTGACGTATTCGTGCTTCTCGGCCGATACATGGATATCAATATCCTTTTTCTCCGTATCCGAATTCTCCGCATTGGGCGGCAGGTCGGTCATCCTGCAGCGGTTTCAAGTTCCTTAAGAATCGTTATCTGTTGACTGTATTAGCGGATAATGAAGTCTTCATCAACTCACAACACGGGAAAGTATGAACACCTCCTGTAGCCACATACCTACCCTGTTCATAGGTGCCCCCTTATTGGAATTTGGGGGGCATCCTAACGGTACTTACTCGGTAGTTGTTAAGAGATTTCATCCTAGTCATTGTTAGGGGTCATTTTACTCCGGGTTCAGGCCCTGGGCTAACTGAAATAGTGTAAAGACCATCAAGGAGGATCGCTAGCGGACTACGACGTTGCAATGTTACATTGGGACCGGACCTGCGTATCTTCTCCACTATACCATTTACTACTATTGTTAAACATGAGGTAGACTAGTCCTAGGTACTCGCATGTGAAGTCACCGAATTGGTATTTATCCCGTCGTTACCTAAGCTGGATCTACCCTCATGCGATAGAGCATACATCATGGGTTAGTTATGTTGGGTTATGTGGCATGACGAATATTCGCCCGTAGACTATGGTTGGCTGGCCTGTGGGTTAAAGCTGTCTTTCAACATGACAGTCAACACAAGCCTGCTACCTGAATTCCTAAGTTGGTTTCTGCAAAAAGTCATGGGGAGTCTTGCATCCGAGATTCAAGAAGGGCCTAAGCGTGAAGAGTATGAGATCTATCAAGATGTTCTTTCACAATTCCCCTTCCTAAATGGGTACACGCATTTTCTCCGCGTTTTCGAGACCACCCCAAGCTCGTCCCGGGAAGCCATTGTCGGGGATATACAGAAGGCGCTCGACGAACTCCGCACCAGCATCCCCTGGTTAGCAGATCAAGTTGTCACGGTCGACACCGGCCCCGGCACCTCAGGATTCATAACATCCGCACCCTGGCCAGCGTCCGCCCCGGCTAACAATGTCGTTCGGGCGGATCATGATGATGACTTCCCTCCCCTCTCTTCACTTCTCGCATCCGGCGGTCCCATGTCTAGCTTCGACCCCACGAACCTAGTCCCATGTCCTGGCCTTCCTCACCCGCATGGTCTTTCGCCTATACCAATTTTCATCATCAGAGCGGTTTTCATCGCGGGTGGGGTGTTCATTGTTATGTCTGCTCACCACAATATGATTGACGGTACAGGTCTTATGCAGTTATGGAACCACATGGCTACCCTCATGAATGGTGGCAGTCTGTCCGATGAGGCTGTCCGATGGGCTCACACTGACCGCACGCGGGTCGTGCCTTTACTTCGTCCAACCGAGGCAGCAAAAGACTTCAGTCATCTCCTACGTCCGAATCCTTGGCCCCTAGGCACTCCTCCAGAGACCGTATGGCGCGGTTTCACAGTATCACGTTCAGCACTCATTGACATCAAGGATCGCGCGTCTCCCAAGGAAGAAGGTGCTTTTGTTTCGACCGATGACGCCCTGTCAGCATTCTGCTGGCAGCGTATTTGCGCCGTTCGTCTCTCGACCGGTCGCTGTCAAAGTACTCAACTCTCCAAGTTCGGACGGGCTGTAAACGCGCGACGCGCCGTTGGTCTACCCGACACGTATCTCGGACAAATGGTCGTTCACGCGACGACGCGGCTACCCCTTGGCGATGTCGTCGCGAAGCCAATCGCGGAATTAGCGGGTATGTTGAGACGGGACCTTGAGGATGCAAGGACGGAGTGGAGTGTTCGGAGCTGCGCGACGTTTATGGCAAGCATACCAGACAAGTCGAAATTGTTGTATGGTGGGCTTTACAACCCAGCGACGGATATTGGCGGCTCGTCGCTGCTTTCGTGGGGAGCTCGGTCGTTCCGGATGGGCTCGTTGGGTCAGTCGAAGATGTTTCGGAAGCCAGATGGACCTAGAATTCCTGGGTGCATGTACTTCTTCCCATCGGACGATGAAAGGGAAGTGCAGCTTGTTTTGTGCTTGACGACAGAGGATTTAGATGAGTTGAGTAGGGATCCGGAGTGGGGGTTTTATGTGAAGGGCGTCGGGGCGGTGCCCATGTAGAATGTTGAAGCACTGTAAAACACCGTGTAATCCCCTCATTCTGAGCCTTATTCATACGGTCAAAGTCGCCATGGCGCTAATTATGATATGCCTACTAAGGAGTATTGAGTCTTGTAATACAGTCATCCACCACCCTTTATCAAAAACATATCGGGAACTATTGCTCAGCGTTGAATTCTTTACTTCGAAGGTCTCTCCGTCTATCTCGTTTGTAATTTCGTAAAGCACCTAAGGACATGACGTCGCGATGTTACTGCTGTGCCGATTTATCAATTCATCTCCTGCTCAAAATGATGGGCAATGTGATAAAATCAGAGTGGAGCAATATGCCATAGAATGCTTTCTATCCACACCATATTTCAATGGATGATCTAGAAACATCAGCAAACCATGGCTGCGACTTTTGTACACTTTTATTGGAGTCTTTCAAAATCACGCCTGCATACAGATTTTCAAATGCTAGCTGGTTAGGAGAGCCAAGTCAATACGATCGTGACGATAGAGGCTCAATGTTTTCCGTCCTTAAACAGCTTCCTGCGATGATGCTTCATATCTGCATTCATCCCCGCCATATCAGCATCACCGACAGATGGGAAAGTGCACAAGTGTTCGATCAGATTGTGGTACAGCCTAGAGGAATACCTACAGTTGATCTTGCGAACAAAATGACAGGAAAATTTGACTGTGTTCCTTTGATCCTTACACTCACATCTCCCCTTAGTAAGTTATCACTAATGATGTGATCGCTTCATGATGGCTAGCCTTAACATTCGCGCAGAAGAGCCTGTTCGAGTGGAAAATTACCGGATAGGCAGAATTCGTACGGACCCCGATCTGGGATCCCAGGCCAACTTTGACGTCGCCAGGGCGTGGCTCAAGACTTGCCGGGAGCAACATTATACTTGTCTTGAGCGCGATGTCGCCAATCTTCCAACACGAATAATCGACGTTGGGAGCGAAGAAAACCCTGCGATGCTGAGAGTAGTTCATGCACTTGGGGATGTCGGCCAATACGTGATACTTAGCCATTGTTGGGGCGGTAAAGTATCCCATGTTCTGAATGAAGGGACCTCCAAAGAATTCCACCTACGTCTCCCGTTTGGTGATCTGCCAGCCAACTTTCGCGACGCGATAATAGTCACCCGACAATTGGGGATTCGATATCTCTGGATTGATTCTCTATGTATTCTACAAGACTCAAAATCGGACTGGGAAAGCGAATCAAAGAAGATGGGAGAATATTATCGCAGCTCTACTCTTATGATATCCGCCTCGGCATCCGAGAAAAGCACTCGAGGATTCCTAACCCACGAACACGAAGATTCGAATCTAAAACCTGTCAAACTTAGTGTGTATCCTAACAGTGACAGCGGCCACCAAGTGACCGTAGAGAGGCTGGCCGACAAAAGAGAAGATCTGTACTTCCTCAACACACAAGGCCCCTTGGCGTCTCGAGGGTGGACTCCCCAAGAGGAATTACTGTCACCCAGGCATCTCTATTACGGACGTCGCCAGATATATTGGAAGTGCCGTAATGGTGACAAATCGGTCGAAGGTGTCCCATCTAGAGAGGGTTTTCCGCAGTTTAACCTGAGCTCGATGTCCTCAATCCTTTATTACAGGCTTCTTCGTGAGATCAAGCAGCCCCCAGAAATAGACATGGAAGAACTACTTGCTATATATTATAAATTAGTCCAAATGTACTCAGCCAGGAAATTGACTTATGATTCCGATAAACTGCCCGCGTTCTCTGGTTTAGCACAAAGAATTGCTACGGCGCTACCTGGTCAATATCTTGCGGGGCTTTGGGGTTGCGAAATAAGCTCAGGCTTGGATTGGTATAACGCTGGAGACGCCAGACCTGTTGATACATATCGTGCTCCTTCCTGGACCTGGGCAGCTATGAATGAACAAATCCATTTTATCGGCATTCCTATTGGCGTGAAATGGGAATCAAAGATTCGACTTCTGGGACATGATATGGTTTATCGTGACCCAAGTAATCCGTATGGCGAAGTCACGACGGGTCACATTTTAGTTCAGGGATACACTAAACCCCTATTCAGGAGTTCAGAAGTTGATGCGAAAGCCGGAGTTTACGAGGTTTTCTCAAATCGAATGAGCGTAGGCAACCAAGGTATCGCATCCCATGATATCTTCTTTGTAGACAACGAAGACTGCGACTATTTCTTGGTGACTCCTAGGAATCGTTCAAAAAAAGAAAGCTCGTCTGACATGGAGATCAACAAAGATTTTCCGGGGAACTATCTTGTTCTACTCTTAAGGACTTTTGACTCTATAAAGCCAAGCGCTACCTGTCTGATATTGCGGGAAGTTATCTCTGGAAAAGAACCACAGTTCGAGAGGATAGGGTCTTTGAGTTATTACCGGGGGGAATTCCCTGGAATAAGCGCTTGGGACAATATGAGATTGAAACTCGTATAAAATAATACTTGCCTGTCTCAAGGATTTGATGAGCTCATCCTTGACTTATACCCAGGTGGACATTACTACACAAAGGGGGATCTAGGTAGGTACCTAGACTAATATGACAGAAAAACAAGAAATAGAAGTGCTTCTTTTTATTCTACCACAATACTTAACCTATAGCAGAGTATCTAGGACTAAATATGATCCATTCAACCTTGTGCTTTCATATCCATTCCGGTTGCCCATGTTTTCCCAGTGATGATCAGTAAGGATAGATCCAACTCTGGCACGTTATACGTTACATTTTTTCTGTCCTAAACATCTCAAATCCCAACATCCGCAACCAACCACTCGATACAGCCAGAATTCCATACTTAGGCCTAGATGCCTAGTGGCTGATAGTCTAAGATAAGTCCGATTATAAGAATCTGTCAATCGGGAACTGCGGAGTCTGGCCCGGTTCAATCATCTTATTTGTCTTCATATGGCCAACTAAGCTCTTCAGGCTTTTCTCCAGATACTCGTACCTTTTTAGTTCTTTTTGGTGACGAACAAGCCGCCTATACACGTTATCATATCTTCGTTGATATGCTAGTCGCTCCGAGCTATTCTCGTCTCCTGGCGGGCCACCCAAGCTACGTGCTTCGCTATAAGCTCGATTCCGCTCAGTTACAATGGAAGCTATCTGGCGGTCTTTCTGTAGGAACTCATTGTAGAGTTCCAAGCCAACTCTCCAACACTCATTGGCGGTAACGGGGTACTCTTGAGGGTTTGGTTGGTTGGAGTTTGCCATTATCTCGCAACGGGATTAGTGGGAAGATATTATCTTTAGAGGAAGTTGAACTTGATAAAATGAATGACTATAATCTGGCTTGCTTAGAAAGTGAATATCGAGTATTGCAAGAAATAAGGTGCGCATGAACGCAATCGTCCAGGGCTTTGACATTGTCAAAGGGAGGTTCTAGTATTCCAGAATTCCAAATCAATTATATAATAGAAGGACCCGTGCCCATCAAGAGGTATTTTACAGGTGAGTCTCTCTATCATTTGCGAGCTGTACTTATTCATCATCCAATATGCCGATTTCTTAAGTGTCTGGTGAAACTACTTAGGCAATGCAACAAGACGCAGCCTAAAATCTCTAGGTAATCATGACAATGTTTAGGTTACCTACCTAATAACTTGAATCACAGATAGATACCTGGTAAGTATTACCCTAGGAGCCCTCAAGTCACTAAAGCACTTTTATTATGTTTGCTAAAAGGCGAAGAAGAAATTTTCTGACCGTCACGCACTAGATAATCACCACATGAATACCTAGGTGTATGGTGTATATCAGCATACTTTTTCACCTAACCCTCAATCCTTACCCTAACCCTGAGATATATCTAACCTTTACCCTAAAATGTGTACGGTCTTATGATGGAAAGTCATTCACCCTGAGAGGTGGCTATGAACTTACTAAAACTTAGAAACAGCTCTTTGAGCTTTATACTTAAGAAAGTCAACATCCTTTTCCCCTCTTCTTTCTATCCGTGCAACCCTCAAAATAGTAAAATACCCAGAGCTAAGAGCGGCAACTAAAACGGGACCCGATACCGGCGGCTAGCGCTAGCGCTATGAAATTACCTAGGTAGATAAATGACCCAATTTCCTAGTAAAAATCCAACTTCCCCTTTACTTCACGACGTCATCATCGCGCGAAGTATCCAGCATTTCGATAACTTCCTCATCCACAGCATTTTCCTTCGCAAAATACCACGGCGTGAAACCATGCATATCTCGAGCTCCCATATCCGTTCCACCATCGAGCAGCATGCGGACAATTCTCACGTTGCCTGAAGCCGCAGCCCAGTGTAGCGCGGTTTGTTGGTCTCTGTTTCGCGCATTGGGGTCTGCCCCACATTCCAGTAGCAGGCCAACTACCTGCTCGTGTCGTTGTGCCTCCCCGCCGTTCATGGGATGGGAGCCAGGAGGATGTCCAGCAGGACCTTCCGAGTCGTCGATATCTTTTTGGATTGCCCGGGCAGCTATGGCACGGTTGCCACTACACGCCGCCCAGTGTAAGGCTGTCCAGCCATTTTGACATTGGCGAGTTACATCTACCCGCGCGTCAGAGAGGAGTAGCCTGGCAACAGAAATGTGACCCCGACTGCATGCCCAATGTAGCGCCGTTCTTCCGTCGAGAGTCGTTTCGTCTGGATGACATACAGCGAGCAGCTCCTCGACCACCTTTGTGTGGCCGTATTTGGCAGCCCATTGGAGTGGAGTCATGCCCCTCTCCGCCCTAAAATTTGGTTCCGCTCCTAACTGGAGAAGACGGCGAACAACGTCCAAAAAGCCTCCTCTGGCGGCCCAATGTAGAGGAGTCTTTCCCCTAGAATCTGCTTCGTGGGGATGGAGGCAATTTTGGATGAGAACGTTCATGACTGGCAGTGCACCAAGCCGAGCGCAAAGTTGGATGGCAATGTTGGGGCTCGAGGACATGCGCGCGCTACTCTCCCCCCTCTGCTCATCTAGAATATTTGATGCCATCGCGACTGTAGACTCGTTTTGGAAGACAGCCAGGACGATGGGATCAAGGTCCCCGCTGTAAAAGTCCCTTACGTGTCCTCCCCAATGCTGTGCTGCATATCTTAAAAATGGATACGATGAGACTGACTCGACGAGGCCTTTTTCTGGAGATAACAGATGCAGGTATGTGAGACATGCCTTCGTTATATCGAATCGTGCTCTCGGAAACCAATTCTCGTTAGTCCTCATGAGATACTCGTGAAGCGACTGATGCACAAAACGGAAGGTATCATGCTCGGCGTTGATCACAACTAGACCGGCACATACATCTAACACGACCCTTTGAGACACCACATCCTCATATAGAGGTATATCTTCATGAGGTTCTATGGCGAGCGCATGTATCAATTCCCCCGTGGAGAGTTGACGCTTGGAATGGTAAATCCAAGATAGAGTTCCCATGGCGATTAACCTTCTGTCGGGAGGTTCAAGTTCAATTCTATCCATCGACTCCTTGTATAGAGCGTCTAACTCGACAGGTAGTTCGCAAACTGCCTTCCTAACTTCAGACAAGCGTGAGGCATGGATGAGACGATTGCACTGTAGTGCAGATATGAGGAACCTATAGTCGACGTAAGCGATTTCAACCGAGTTGCATTTATTTGGAGGTAGCGCTATACATAGGTGACGACTGGTCTGTTACTCGCTGTACGATCTCGTGCCGCAAGTCTATCGGCACGAAATCCGATAGCTCACTGCCGGTGTTTATCATGTAGTCCACAAAGGTACGAATATCTGAGGGGTTAGTCTTAATCTCAAGCTGACAATAAGAGTCAAAGGCACGAGGAATCTCTCTTATATGCGGTCGGCTCGATACTAGTACATGAGCCGAGGCATCGGAAATCTTCCTCAGGACTTGTAAGACCTGCTTTCTCTGGAAGTGGCATTCATCAAGGGCATCGATGATGACAAAATAGTTGGATTGTTTCGAGTAGATGTGTCTGATCAAGGTAGTTATGTCGTCGATTTTGAGTTTCCTGCGACCGCTGTCCAAGTTTTGGTAAGCAGTTTTGAGCACTGCGGGTATGGTGGGTTCCGCCTCGACAAGTTGTCTGAAGATCGCCGAGGCGATTTCAGTGGCTATGCTACTATGAATAGAAGTACGATAATCGCAGTAAAAATAGGCAACTTTGCCTCCAATTCCGGTTAAGTGATCGATTACAAGTGTCCTACCAAGAGTCAGCTTGGTGTGGCGGTAGAGAGTGACAGAGGTATCTGCACACATGAGTTGAGTTTTGCCGACCCCCGCTAATTGCGAATTAGTCAACGTTACCTCTGGTGAAAAGCCGTGTGGAACTCACGCGCACCATAACACCACAAGACTTGTGAGCTTTTGTCCATCCAGTGTTTGAATTCATGTGTATTGAATATCCATTGTCCAGTGTTATGATGTCGTATTGAGCTGAGGTCAGCATGCCTTCGCCGCCAATCGTCTTTGGATATCCAATCCAATATCAGCTGCTTCTCATGAGCTAGGTGAGAAAACAATTGGCTCGTTAGAATCTCAGAAACATTTGGAATTCCGGTTTTCTAACCTTGTTCAGCAGTGTCGGCCTTTTTCTTCAACTCCCTGATTTCGCCTAAGGTTGAGAGCTGGAGTCGTCTGGTGTACTTCCGTTAACAGATACAGTGGAGGCGGCGAGCATTTTGATCCTTACAGCCCTGTTATAAATGTGGTTGCCCGGATTCGCTCTTTACAGCGACTAAGACGACTAGCCCACCGAAGTGTCTCGTCCTCACTGAACGGCCAGAGGAGCTTTTTGACCATAAACGAAGCCTTCCGAAGCTGAGCAGCCTGAAGTGTACGGTCTAGTTCCTCCAATTCTGCACGGACAAGGGCAAATTCTATGGGCAAAGGAACATGCTGAGAAGTCATGTAGTCTGGCGTAAGGGACTGGATAAGTAATGAATCTTGGATCTCTGAAAGCAGCGCTTTAAGGGACACGAGCTCCGCAAGGTATAGAGTTACGTTGCTAGGCAGACTTGAAACCCTTGAGATATGGTCTTGGGTAAGTTGAGCCACCTGTACAGCTAGGCTGAGAGCTCCTACAATTGCGGATGCGACATCAGTGGCGTTAGCCATATTATTGTGGAGTTGGTGATTTAGAGCATGCCGTTCCCGTAGCGATTATATGTCATTAATACCTAGGTCCTAGGTATGTAGGTATTATGTGAACTTCGGCTCGGCTGGGATAATAAGCTGAGAACAATTAGTATATGTAGGTAGGCAAGTAGGTAGGCAGGCTGGCAGGCAGGCAGGTACACTTCCAAGAGGAGCCGCACATGGTCTCCAATGGTACTGTAAGGTTGCATCGTACCTATGCGACTCTATGTAGGATGGGTTTTTGGAGTGTCCTCATTAGCATGTGCGCATCGGCGTCGCCACAGCCCCACGGATACCCATTGAAACCGCTGTTGTGTAACAGTACAATGTCCTGCATCAAGTCCCTGTGGTTCTCGGATCCGTTGTTTACGTTGATTCTTCCTACTTGGTTGTTATATTTCTTAGGTTTTAAAGAGGAACTACGTAGCTGTATAAAACCACACTAAAGTGGATCTATCCAGGATCCACATCCCCGCACCCGCTTCGGACCCCCACTCAGTCCCGAACATGGTATTAGAAGCCGGACGTGGTGCTTATCGCACTTTCCTCAGATGCAGACCCTATGGATATTAGGATAGACCCACTTCAGTGTGGTTTTGTTACCTACGTAATATTAGTTAGGTACACTTAATTAGTTACACTTAAACCTAAGAAAAACAACAATCAACCAAGAAAAATCTGCACGTAAACCACGGACCCAGGAAGCACAACCCCAATTATACTACATCCAATAGGTTCTCAAACAGCTACCAGCTACTATATCGCGGTACACCGTATAGCGCTTTTCCAGAGGTTAAGCTGCTGGAAAAATATATTCCATCCTTAGGTTTCGGTGGCCTGCATGTCGTCACGGTCGTCTTGTTCCTGTTGCTACTTCCGCTGCTCAGATTGGTTGGTGGACATGCGACGGGCTTCAGGCTGTTCATTTACGGTATTACTCGCTTGCTGATATACCTGCCCGGCTTGATGCAGTAGTGCGATGTTTTCCCGTTTCAGGGCAGCTTCCTCACTCTCCCATCGTATCTTATCCTGATGCTCCTGCTCTCGCCTTCGTCTCTTCTCTCCTTCCATCCGTATCTTTCTATCCTCTTTTTCAACAACGTCAGGAAGTCCAACGGCACCTTCTGGCTGCTCCGCCCCAAATTCTGCATAGTACCGATCCAGGCAATGCTTCGTTCTTAGTAGTCTATCCAGCTGCTCATACCCGATAGCTTGTGACCGGTAGAACTTCATGTACATGGTGGGCGAGAAAAAAAGGCGTTTCCCATTTCGGTCCCGGTCCACGAAAACGTTGTCCTCGTGGTTGATGATAGGCCACATGACGATATCAAGAAGGGCAAGAGTGACGGCATATGAATTTTCGAGTGCGAGGAATAGAGGATTTTTGCCGTGCCATTTGTCATAGGGGTTGATTTTTCCTTCATTCAACGCTAGAAGTGTTGATTCTATATCAGATGCGCTTTTCGTCCCATCGCATTTGTAGGCCAACTCCTGAATCGGAGTTCGACCATCATGCTTAGGCTTACTACTGGGAAAGCTGCTATCATACCCTGCCTTTATGAGCTCAATCACAACATCGCCATGAAGCTCCCTCGCCGCTTCGTGGAGGCTTCCATCGGTATGTCTGAATTTTGCTTTCAGCAGGGCCTTGACGGTATTTAAACCACCAACTTGGCTAGCGCAATATAAGGCTGTCCTGTCATGATTGTCGCGAGCGAGAGTATTGGCTTGCGCTCTGATGAGCTTTTCCACTACATCTGAGCGGTCATTCATTGCTGCTAGAATTAATGGTGTTACCCTAGAAAGAGGTGCTGCAGCCTGGACGCTTGCTATCACTAGATCAGTAATTCGGTCGCATACAACAGCTAGGGAAATTTCTTACCTTTAGCGTCAATTAGTGCTTTTATGACAGGTGAGGATACCGGACTGTCGACTTTCAAGGACCAAATTAGCACGCCGACTGGTTCGGCTTGCTCAAATAAGACAGTGTCGCATTTAGCCTCCAGGTCACATCCTAGCTCCGCTAGATACTTCACGAGTTTCACCGATTCCGGATGTGCAGTCAGGCATTCGATGATAGGCGGCGATCGACCAGGTAGAACAGCGGAAAAGTCGGGACAGCATTCTGTGTCCTGGCCCAGAATGAGCGCATTAATTAAACTTATCACCGCGTCCTCCTCTATTTCGGCTGCAACCACTTCAGAAAAGGCATGCGTCAGGGTTTCCCGGGTCGTAGACCTGGTAGCGAGCTTCCTTAACAAGCTCAGATTTCCAGCTCGCGCCGCTATCCTGAGCGATTCCGCGTTGTTGTAATTTACGTCAGCCAACTCAAATTCTAGTATCATGTCGATCAGGGCCTCCGAGCAGCGTCCTGATACGTAAGCCTGTATCGCTCGGATGAGAACAAGCGTTACTGTCTCACCACTTGCACCCCATTCTAGTAAGATCTCAACAACCCAGATGTTGCGGTCGTCAAGAGAATGCCAGTCGTTTGAATGCTCTATTAGACCCAACAAAGCTTTATCGACGGCAGCCGGATTGATTGACTTTTCCAGCAAATAAATAGCACTGCTCTCAAACAGCCTCACAGCCTGACAAAACGCTTTCTCAACTAATGGACCGGACGCACCAAGTTCGAGGAAGAACTGAATAATCTCCAGACCCCGCTCATTTTTGAAGAGGTGCTCCCCTCCTGAGAGAGCTTCGGCCAACCCGGCGTTGATGGGAAGAAGTGGCTCTTCTGACTGAACTAAAAGTTGTAGAATATCAAGGTGCTGGAACCTTGCAGCTAATGTAAATGCCGTAGCCTTCAGATCATCTGCAGCTGAGGCATGTCCCGTGCCACCGGCAAGGACCGATTCAATCATTTGACTTCTCAATACAGGATCACCTACTCTCATCGCAGGCTCTATAGCATTTTTAAGTGATTTCATCTGTGGAGCATAAGAGATGAGTAGTTCGAGGATTTCTGTCCACCCCTCTGCTGCTGCAAGCGCGAGGGGACGGCCGTCACAAAAATTGACGTCCGCACACCCCCTTTTTAGAAGGAGGTCGACCAATTCATGTCGAGACTTTTCGTCGCCAACGATCAACGTGCGATCGAGGGTTCGAAGCAACAATTCGTCCAAAGGGTCTCCACGTAGCCCTGCTAGTATCAGGGGTTCAATCATGCGGTGGACGGCTTGAATGTCGCTAAGTTTTCTGACCTCACGGAATGCTGTTGTAATCGATGTTTGGGGTGGATTATGGCTGAAGAGAATATGTAGTAATTCTGGCTTGCCTGTACTAATTGCAAATCTCAAAGCTTCTGCGTCGTTATATTCTATTGAGGCGCCATACGCCACAAGAGTCTGAGCCAACTCGTGTTGCTCTTTCTGTATCGCGTAGACGAGCATGAGAGCCGTCCCTGGGCCTTGGGCACCCGCCTTAAGGCATTCTTTAAGGACTCTAGTCTGTCCGAAATGATATGACTGTAAGACAGCCTTGTCAAGCACGTCGTGATCGGGCGATTTGGCTTGATGAGATATTATGGATGTGGCAATAGTCTCCCAACCATCCTCAATGGCAGCCGACAGTGCGGCTCCATTCTCAAAATTTACGTCGGCACCAGCCTTCAATAGAACTTGAACCATGGATGGTAAACCAAGCTTTGCGGCCCGAAAAAGCCCATTGTCACGGCAATTCTGGCATGCACCGTTGAACCCGGTAACCAATGACTTCACCACCCCATCAGCGCCAGAATCAACCAAGCGGAGGAATTGATCACATAGGGGCCCTGCGTCAGCGCCCATTATGCGAAGCATCATGACTTTCTCCTCATCTTTCTGGTTCATAGCGATAGGCAGTGCTTGATCTAAAGCTAGTTCATCGGCTTCCGCTATGAGGAGGCGCAGTATGCCTGAGGGGCAATTAAGAGTTGCCCTTTCTAACAAATTGCTACGGATATCTTCTTGGTTCTTGCCCATCATGATTTTCAAGCGATTTAAGCTCTTTCGTCTCATGAAGCAGACATCGGCGTCGTTTTCAAGCAGCGCCTGAACTAATCCGGGAGTGGCGTTGATCACAGTTCCGTCAGCAATACTGGAAAGTACTGCAGTAGCCTCCTTATATCCGAAAACGGCGGGCCTTCGAGACGAGCCAGTGTCAGAACAGTGTTCAAGCATCAGTCTATCGGCCCATTCATAGTCTGGCTCTGAGGGCTCCCATGAAAAGCCTCTCGTATCCTGGCTAGGCTGAGTATATGGTTCTGGGGAGAAATAAGTCGTCGCGGCTGAAACAGGAGATGTGATGATATCTGAGCGGTTTGAAAACAAAGTCGACGGCGAGTTCAACGATGAAGAGCTACAAGCAGATCCTAACTGGGGACTCCAAGATGCTGCCATTGTTGCGTACTTTGCACCAAATGTCTCGAATTTCATAAGAGTTTAGTACTCGGTGATTGAGAGGTCCGGTTATGTAGGGAAAAGTTTTTCTCTTCATGATACTCGTAGATATTGTATAGCTAGAAGCGTCTAGGTACCTACCGACCTATGCCTACTAGTCAGGTGAGTAGATACTAGGGTAATGCCATGAGGCTCTCCTCCTGATTCAACATCAAAAGGTCGACTTGCCAAGGCTTGGCCCCCCTACTTTGTGGGACAAGGAGTCAAAACATGAGCCGAAGCAGCACAATGCATCCCGAGACACAGCCTTGGTCCTGACCAGTGGGCTAGCACACAAAACGAATGTGGCGAAGAGAATTCAAGAATAGATGGTTGCTCCAATTGGGGTCCGATGCAAGTCGGTCCGTATCTAAGCCTCCCTGCAGATGCAGATTTCATTAATGAATCGGTACATTGTCAGATACTTCGGCGCCATGTTCCTTTCCCAACTCCGGGTGGGGGTCAATGGGGGTCATTGCACTATCCTGTAAACAGGCTACGACTGTCAGAATAGAGAGTACGGCACTCCCAAACATAGATGGGCCCCAAAATTTTAACCGAGAAAATTACCTGCCCGCAGACCATTTTCGAGGCCAATCACTGGAACTCCAAGGATCATCTAGCCTAGCCCCTGAGGTCAAAGGAGGCAGAGGCATCTAGTCTAGTCCCTGTACTGGGCCAGCCTGTTATAATACATTGCGGTATCAAGGCCAAAGCATTTGACCAGCGAGTCATTGAGTACCTACATGCCTAGCGAGGTAATCTTCAAATTCATAAACCTTGTTCCTTTTTCCTCATAATTCTCTAGCAGAAATCAATCAATATGCCGAAACTACCGACTCCTATCAATGAATCAGTAGATGCTCTTCCAGGTTCAGCCGAATGGTTATCGACCCATTTGACTGGTCTGGGATTTGGATGCAAGCACCTACAGAAGTACTCCATCCGCCACGAGCAGAGCGAACCAGCCTTTCCAAGTCGCCTTGGATTCTTCTATAATGCCGCCGAGAACAATGCAAGAATTAGCTTCCTTGATACGAGAAAGCTTTGCAAGAACTGTCTGGTCTTGGTCGTGCCAGAAGGGTACAACTGCTGGTTGCCCCATACGTGCTTGCCAACAGGACCACAAAGTCACAACTCTCCCCTACTACAATTCAGCGCCTCCCCGTCTTCAGGAAGCTTTCCATTGTTATTTCAAGCAGGGACCGAGGGCATATTCGATATTCATGGCGTGCCTCGAATCGCAGTAAAGTTGGGTTTTCAGGATACTACCCCTGTTGTAGTCCCCATGCCTCAACTTCCCGGATTCAAGGAGGCTTGGAGTTGGATCCAATGGGAGCGGAAACCATTCTATATCGATCAATTGCACCTCACGAAAGGATGGAGTAGCCTCGCGCGAAGGGCAGCAGAACGCGATCGCATCATTGTACAGAAGCATGGGATCATATATTCCCCTGTCTTCCTCGCAACCTGTACCGAGCCTGCCCCTAATGCGCCCCATTTGGAGGATGAAAAAGTTCCTCGCGGCGATAGGTTGACAGAGGATTCTCCCGCCAACAGGCTGCGAATGACAACTAAAATACTGCACCAAGAAGAACCAACGAAATCGCTAGGGCCTAAAACTAATCTTCCCGAAACCTCCATTGAGATATTGACTGAGGAGCCTCCCTGCCTTGGGAGGCCTCTCTCAAGCCCTCAAAGTAAGATCACCAGTACGCCTAAAGCTTCGTTTAGCGATATCGTCACAACATTACTTGCGAATGTGACAGTAAAAGCTCGCCCTAAAGAGACGAAATGTGACACCCATGGGGTTAGTGAATTAAGTTCAAAAGTAGTAATCGACCAGGGCTTTCCGAGCCGCGAAGTGCCGGATAGAGACGCGGTGCACTATACACGGAAACCAGCACCAACGAAGAATTGGTGCCGCCATGGTCCTATTCCTTTTGACAGCCCCATTTCCACGCCAAAATTGTCAGACTTCATGCGCCGGGCGGAGGTTGCTGACGAAGAGGCAACTTCAGTAGCCCATCTCCCACTTAGACACAGGCGTGGAAAAGGCCCCAAGATCGAGGACAGTACCCCATTAGTCGGCCCAGGATCGGCCGCCGTAACAGTTAGCTCAGAAAGATTTTTGTCCCTGCGCGGTAAAAAGGAGGACGCGATACCACTTGCGAGCTCCAGGTTCATAGAGTCCACATTCAGGATACTGGGGACCGCCATAAAAGACGAACTCAAAGAAGTAATAGAAGATTGCGTAAAAGAAAGGCCCCACAACTACGGCGGTCAGAGAAAGCAGAACCCTTCAGAAGACAACAGTTGGAATTCAATAGACGAAGGCTCATGCGACCAAGATACAACCAATCAACCAAGACATATGACAGCTTCCGGACTTCTTTACGAAGCGCAAAGTGCAGAGCCAGATCACGTATCATCAATGACTCATGGAGCTGTGGTTAGTCGTACATTGAACAGCGACTTTATCAATAACATGGGTGATGAAGCTAGCGAACCACGCCAATATTACTTCCAGTCTGGCGAGAATCCTAACTACCATCCCTATCGCCACCCTGGATCCTGGAATGACCACGATGGAACAGCGCCTACTGGTGTCGATGCCCAGGCATTTGAGGCTTTGGTTGGCTTAGAGGAAAGTAGCGACAACGATCCTGAATACGAGGACGAGGTTCCATTTCATAACGAGACCGATGCCGACTCTTACACTAGCAGCATTTATTCGGAAGAAGGGAAGTTCTTCGATCATCATGGTGTCTCCAATGGCGTTGATGATGGTCTGGGTCAATACCCTGAAGGCGCATTCGCCGACGGCTCATGCGATAGTGACGGTGACAATGACAATGAGAACGGATTGGCAGGATACTACTCCGGAAGTGAAGATGGCGAAAGTGAAGATAGCGAAAGTGAAGAAGAATGTGAGGAAGAAGAATGTGAGGAAGAAGAATGTGAGGAAGAAGAATGTGAGGAAGAAGAATGTGAGGAAGAAGAATGTGAGGAAGAGGTATATGGAAAAGAGGGAGATTGCATTTGAGAACTCGTCTTTTCATAGCACTAAACCCCCTGTAGTTTAGTGCTGATCAGCCAATCTTATAACGCCCGACTTACTGACCTTAGCGCTTGATAACAGCTACAACTTGTGTGTTGGATCAGAAACAACGACGGTTATAGATATTTTTCCTTTTTTTTTAATATTCGTTGATGTAATATATACCTATACCTATTTACCTAGTATCTTTCTATGAGTAAAATCGACTTTATACCTGAATAGGTACTAGGTAGGTAAGTAAGCCGTAGCCTGTAGAATGCTGTAGAATGGGTAGCTGGAGGCCCCCATGACACTATGGATATCCATAGCACTCGAGGGCGCTGGACATTTAACCTTGGAAGTCTTAGTGAGCTTAGTGAGCCCTGGATGCGCATGTACTAGGTAGTACGTGCTGTTGGGTGTGGTTACGTAAACAAGGACATAAGAGGGGATTTCAGTGCTTTAGATTGAAAGTTTAAGTCTTAAGAAAAGTTACGTAAGGTGGGGATTACATAAGGTGATGAAAGCGGGGGTTATGGAATTGTCTTACGTGGACGTGACACAGAAGTAATCCCAACAAAAACAAACTACGAGAATCATCGCCGTCTCATTTCTCTCTTTTACTATATAGATACAAAGAATCCTAACTC
Organism: Rostrohypoxylon terebratum; assembly: GCA_022497145.1. NCBI lineage: Eukaryota > Fungi > Ascomycota > Sordariomycetes > Xylariales > Hypoxylaceae > Rostrohypoxylon > Rostrohypoxylon terebratum. The sequence goes on from MU385969.1 coordinate 43,853, forward strand.
CCTGTGTTTTCACCACCAGTCTTGTCTAAGTATTCAACTCTACGCTACTGCTACGGTAGGAGGGGCACCAACACCAGTAGTGTTAGACCGCCGCTTTGAGCCCTTCGACTTTCCTCCTAATTCCTCTAGCATTTGGACCGTCATTACGGTGTCACGATGCGTCTTGCCCAACACCTTCTCTTGCGCCTCGCGTGTGGTCTGGAGCAGCTTCTCGGCGCCGCCGAGAAAGCCCTGGAGTTTGTAGTTCATAGCTAGCCGGCAAGCCGTCTGTAGCGTAGCAGGGTCGTCGCGCCCGAACAGCCGGACCTGGGCGTCAAATACGCTCTGCATCTCCACACCCGCATCCTTCACATGGCCCATCTCCTCCATCATCATCGCCACGTTCTGTCGCGTCACAAGCGTCTCCGGGTGGTCGAGTCCTAGCGTGTTCCGCTGGCCCGTGAGTGCTACCTCGAATGCTTGCTCCGCCATTTCCAGCTTTCCCTGCTTGCAGTATATCGAAGCTAGGTTCGCGAGGATCTTCAGGAGTTCTGGATTGCCTGGACCCAGGTGACGCTCGCTGACTTGGGACGCCCGGTGATATAGTGCTACGGCCTTCTCATATTCTTGACGATCATCGTGCGCGAGGGCAAGGTTGAATAGATGACGGACCGAGTCTATGCTATCCTTCCCGTACGTTTTCTCCGACCAGGCCAACGTGCGTTTGTAAATGCGCACAATCTCTTCTAAGTCAAGGCTGTCCCCGTGCGCTAATCTAGAGGAGGCAAACTCATTTGCTGCGCGGAGTGCATCTGGGTGGTCTTTCCCGACCCTCTTTTCCAGTTCTCGTAATACCTTTCTCGCGGCTGCAGCATCTTGATCATCTGATATTCTCTTTGGTCGTTCCAATTGAGATGATTTTACCCGACCGTTGGCTTTTTCGATTGCCGCCTTCGTCTGCTCAAAGAGTCCATTTCCCTTATTTTTCAACTCTCCTGAAAGGGAGAGACCTCGTTCAAGATGCTCTAGCGCAAGGTCGGGCCTCCTTCTCTCTGTGAGGTACTCGGCGATCCTCAATAGTAACGTTGCTAGATATAGCTTGCCTTGTTCCTCAATAGGTTGAAACTCTAGCGCGGCATACGCGGAGGGTAGGAGAGCCTCGAAAGCGCTCGAGTCCGTATCCACAAACTTTTCATACAAGACTAACAAAGCTTGTAGCTGTACCGGCGACTTTTCTCCGCTTTGGTCGAGCCATGTTTGTATGCACTGCCTAATGATGGGTGTCACGGTGAAATACACCCGGTTGGTGGAGGGCTCAACCATGCCGTAATCTACCAGCCGTGGAATCTGCTCGAGAACTTCCGACCTCTCGAAAAAGACACCGGGAATACTTTGCACATCGAGGGTCCCCATGAGTAACAACAGCCGAGAATCCCCTGGGTGGCGTTCCCTTATTATGTCGAAAAGTAGCCGCCAAGAGCGCATCAAGCTTGATCCCACCCCTTCCGACAACAAGGCCTGGATTTCATTCTTATAAGGCTTCCAGCCGGTGCCGACTTCCTTCTCTCGAATTTTGCGGTATAAGTAAGCCAGGACCAGCGTACCAGCTGATCCTTCGAGAGTCTTAGAAACCTCGATACTATCTTTACGCTTAGCTTCGTCCGTTGTCCGTTCGCCGAGAAGGACGTATGAGGCGTCGTCCTCATTGAGCTGGGGAACATCGATGATGAAATGGCCTTTGTTCTTTACCATTTTTCTGGCCAGGAGGTTCGATCGAGTGGTGATCAGAACTCTAGCGTAGTTGCTGCTAGGGACAAAATCACAGGGAGACATTTCGAGGCCGGGTGATCCTGTGGGATTCAGCAGGCGCTCATCGTCTAAGCCGTCTAGTATCATGAGCCAATGGCCGCTCACGTCCCTTTTCAAGGTGTTGTGAACTTCTTCTACAACTTCAGCGTCTGTCATTGTTTCCTTTGCGAGACGAAGAATTTCGGCAATGCATTTGTATGAATGTTGAAATTGTGCGATGCTGGCGGCATTTACCCAGTGGACACGACAGCCGGGATGCTCTTCAAAGTATTTGTGAGCATATTCCACCGCAACGTGTGTCTTTCTAACAAGTCACACATCAATTAGCCCTAAGATTCCTCATCGGTTAAACCAGAGGTTCACTTACCCGTTTCCTGAACTACCCAGCAGAACTACATTTACCGTTGATCTGAACTTTTCTGCTATTGTTTCCAATATATTTCCTCGGGGCGCGAAATGCGATTCTTTCGCAATAGGTGCTGGTAGAGAAGGCATCCGAGACTTGGGACCTATTAATGCAGATTTTATAGACATTTTCTCTGTTAAACTTTGTGTTAGTGATCATAACCCAGAGATTTAGCCTCATTGAGTGAGTCTTCTCTTCTTACTCAGATTCCGATTCTCTATCATCTTTTCAGAGCCTTCTACCATTCCTCTAATTTGTCTTACAACCGATCTATAGTTGTCATCATTGCTATCTTCAAACTTGTTCATACCGGAGTGGTCTAAGCCGAGGCTCTCGTTTAAGATGCCGTTGAGTGTTGCTGAAGACTCACTCACGATAAACTCCTGTAACCTTCGTTAGAACCGCTACGAATATTGGTCTCAAGGAAATACGGGGCTTACAGGTGGTGCTCCAGAAATCATACCCGTAATAGAGCCAACCTTGCTCGCCTTGGATTCGAAGAAGCAAAAAAGCTTTGGTCCATTCTTATTTATGTTGACCTTCCTTGTAAAATCATGGACTATCGCTACAAGCATGACATTATCCTGGGCCATTGTTTTCAGGGCACTGTCTTGAATTTGCGTGGTCGATTTGACAATGAGATCATATATTTTACCTTGTGTTTGAAGCTCGGATTTGTCGCTAACGCCATGATGAGGAGTTCCCAAGAAGATTATACCAGTCACTGAATCGGCTATGCCAGGATAGTCTTCGTGGTGGAATGATGCGGCGGTATAAACCTGGCGAGGTTAGCAAATGATTTCAATCTAGATATGTGAAAATCATTCTAGGATCAACGAAAGAGCCTGGTCTATGTCGTGTATACCTGCTGAATAACCAATCCACCAAAACAGTGTCCAATGAATATGATGGGCCGGTGGGGACACTGCGTTCTCACGTCGCAGAGCGCTTTCAAGAGCTTAGAGGCAACTGCTGGGACGGATTGTTTGATAGCATGGTCTCCAAACCAGTAGGATTCGTAGTTATAGATAATGATACGAGCGTTGGGGACTTTGTTTGGAAGCATGCCTGTATCCTTCAGCCAATGGCTTTTGGTGCTGGCGTGTACCCACGCATCTTTCGGGTGTACGCCGATGCCATGTACCGCAACAATGCTACAATTCACGCTGTCAATCTAAGTTTGAATTCATTGGATAATGACTATACACACTCTACATCGGTATCTTCGCCTTCAGCGGGAGTGGCAAGGATCTCAAGACCTATATCTTGAGGCTGGATCCTCTTCAGCCTAGGGACCGTCGTGGCTGGGATTGGGATGGGTCTCTTGGTACTCATCATGAAATTCGTGGTGTATCGGTCAAAATATCAATAAACCTGTAAAATACAATGAGGAAATCAAACAAAAAAGGTGATTTTAAAAAGAAAAGTATTGATTTACCAATGATGAATATATTTTTCTATATTTTTATATCATATAAAACGGAATTCGATCCCATGAGATGCAGCTGATTGTTGGAGAGAATAGGAGGTACATCCTTTGAAAGTACAAGTGCCCCCAACGATCCCCCCCACAATCCCCCCACGTTTCCCCAGGCCTCGGCGACCTGCCAGCCTGCTTACGGCCCCACCACCCGCGTCTTGGCAATACTCCACCACAGCCCGACACCCCGGCACCCCGGCACCCCGGTTCGCCCGGTCCAGGCCTAGACGGAAGACAGCCTCAAAGCCATCTTTTCTTGTCCTTTGACCGAAATACTGCAGAGAAACTTAGGCAGGCAGTGCTGTTGCAACACGACTTGCATCCGACATGTCATATCAACCTAGTGACTTTTGGCCCTCGGGTTATGATACCACTTCCGTCATATGTATGCGCTGTTAATGCTGTTTGGCCACAAGTGCAATATAGATATCGTATTAGAATAGGTGTGGCGAATCTCTTGTGCAGAAATTGCCCCCGACGACAGTCAAACCAATTAGCAAAACCGTGATAGGCATTTTTCGGGCCTTATCCGCCTTCTAAACATTGGTTTCGGCGCTTAATCGTGTACGACGAGTTGGGGGAAATTTGAGACAGCACACATGCGTTATTCATCCGGCCTTATTAGTATCCCTTTAAAATGCAAAATCTCCGCCATGTCTAGATAAGCATAGCCAACCTCTCGTGCAGATGTCGGTCCCGAATGGCAGCCATAAAACTTGTGTGACCGCGCCGCTGACGGCAGTCATATACCGAATTAGAGAAAGTCCGGCTACGTGTCCGACGCCTTAGGGATTCCAGGGATTCCATTCCTCCAACAGCCTCATCTAACGTCAAAATTACTTCAAGCTCTAGTCTTATTTTCTTCTCATGGGAAGTAATGTAGGCGATCCATATAACGCCATACCATATTCTAACCTAGTACTTGAGCTTGGAATTTGTAACATATGTGAGAATATCCGCGATGTTAAGTTCGGTACCTGGGAAGCCATTTCTGGTCATCCGGTTCGATGCCAAGCATCTACGTGGATGCCTAGGGGCTAAGAATACGATAAGCCGAAGTTGCAAAATTTAATATAATATTTACCTACATGCTCGAATATTAGGTGGCTGAAAAATACGCCCCATCCGACATGGAACATCCAGGCTGTCTAGAGAGGGACACCTGCATGGTCGCGAGTTTTTCAATCATGTAATATAGGTAACCATAGTATTCATAGACTATCTGAGCTAGTATCAGACGACCTCCTAACCGACTAAGGCTAGTCGAGCGGATACCTTCTCTTCAGTACAATTTTTTATATAAGCTTAAGTACCTTTTAAACCTCCCATGCTCAATTTCTAGGTAGGTTAAGGCTTGCTGTTGCCTTTTAATAATTAGGTATTTATAAATCAATGCTAGGTATATTTAGTATCGTTGCTAATACATAAAAGGGTGATATAAGTAAGTAGATTTTCATTTCTTAAGTTTTAAGTTAAAATTAAAAGCTGTAAGGTTATCATTACTAATTATGGTATAGGCGACAGCGAGATTAGATAGGTAGTGATACTGTGTATATAAGGGGCATTGTCTAAGCGGTACTTAGATCTATTAGAAAGTTGTACCGAAAACAAGGTACCCATTAGACTAGCCCCGATGTCGTATAGCATTGGGGGCTCTGTTCCGTCTGGTTGTACGTCCCGATGATTACGCGAAGTAAGTAGGTTCTAATCCTGCTGTGGGTTATAACCAACGGTTCGACTTTTAGATTTTCTTACCCGCCGGGCGTTAGAGGGTGGTTTTGAGACGTAGGAAGAAGGCGGGTTTGGAGTAGGGGTTTTCCTGGTCCAAGATCGGCTAACCGACGTTATCGACGCACCTGGTTAGAGTATTACGTAGAGAACAAGCGTGATATATACAAAGTTTTCTTTGTTAAACAAAACTCTAGCTCTGTTTTTAGTACCTAGGAGTACTCTAAACGTCCCCATACGCCATAAATACGCCGATATATATATAATTCTACTTAGAATAATATCACATCCCTCGGATGTAAACGATCTTATCATCATCATTATATCTCAATTTTCGACGCTACATAATAATAGGAACAATGAGGCTTTCCACCGACCTCGCCAAATACAACTAACCCGAAACTATAACCGTAAGCAAAGCAGCAACACGATTTTGTTAAAAAAAAATACATGATTATCCGAATTCCGAGCCCCTTATTTCGCTCAAATTGAAGTCAGCGGTACTAAAAATGTACGATAAATCAGCCAAAGCCAGGACACTAATGCCCATACTCAGTGCCTCGAATCGCTGATCAGTAGCAGAGCTTGTAAGTATTGATGTTTAGTGATGGCTCGAGAGATCCTTAACTACAAGAGAGGCGACGCAGCACGAACGCGAGTGAGATGCACAATTGGAGGGCAACAGACAAGCCGACAGTGATCCATTGAAACGTCTGGAACGCGGTATTCTGTGTGACAAATATGCCGTCTTGAATGGTTCCAGTGTCGTCCTGGGACGGAAAGATTAACGCCATGGACGCTTTGACAGTTGTAGTCGCCATAATGAAGCCAATGGTGAGGCCGTAGGAGTTCAACAGCGCGGTAATAGCAAAGATGGCTCTGTACGTCCTGCTGTGGTTCGAAGAGGCGAGAAGAATCCAAAAAAAGATAATGCTTAGAATGTAGATAACAAGGAAGCTGATAGGCAGGCTACCTGGGAACGCATTGCGTCGCAGCTGCTCCGCTACGGGAAGGATCTTGCCGAGTGGTTCTTCAATGGCGGACATATTAGTAGACGGGTTTTTGTCTCTGATTTCTGCCATGAACTGTGATACCAAGAGCTCGTCATCATCATATTGGATATTCTGGACGCAAGTCGTGTTGGTGGTGTTGGAATAGACATCAGAGACAATGGCATCCGTCGAGACACAGGTACCTTGATGATAAACCAATATTAGTGTGCGAGTTGCAAGAAGGCGTGATGGCCTGGCAGAAGGCTCACCAAAATATCCAACTTGGACTTGTACAGGGGTCGTATCATTGCTGTGAACTTGGATTATGTACAACGAATTGGTGAAGAGGCAGCCCAAAGCAATAAAGACTAACTGAGTTAGCTAGGTGATGGTCAAACTACCATGGAAGAAGGGGTTCTTACAACCGAGACCCGCAACGGCAAACCACAGCACGATTGATAGAACAACTATGAACACCATGTATTTTGGCTTCTGAGATTTCGGCTCCTCAGATTTCGGCTTCTCAGATTTCGGCTTCTGGCCTTTGCTAGGTCCATTGGCGGTTCCCTTGTTTGCTGGCTTAGGTGTGCTTTTCGAGGCCATGTTTGAATGTGGAAGTAGTAAACTCTACGGAAAAGTTGAAAGGGAGCCTAAAATGGGGCAAGAAAACGATTGACACAATTACGAGAGAAGTATGTTAACGAACAGACGACGTATGTATCCATACAACCTGGGTACGGTCTAAGTTGACACTTGTTTGTGACGGCCTCACATTTATAACTATTCGTCGCTCTGAGACTACAACTCCTCCCATCGGACTTGCACACATATCCTAAGACAACCTGATACGAATTCATATTCATGCTCCCATTGCACAACAGGAAGTTAACCGCTCTAGGCTGGGTTGTAGAATGGTTGGTTGGTTGGTATATTCAACGCCGGGGCAAAGGGGAGTGACTATCCCTCGCAGGGCTCTCGAGGGGTATGCGGCATGTAGAGTTATTTTCTAATTTTAAGTTTAATTTATAAAAGATTTTGGAAAAAAAACATTTTATATATTAAATCTTTTGGGGGCTTTTTTTGGAAATATCTATTTTATCGGTATTACGGCTCTTTATGTTGACCTTTCTGTAGGTTGAGTAGTTCGAGCTCTTGATTACACTACTATTAAGGTGTATGTCTCAAGCCGCGTTCTGGGCGCTGGGGGCGCTATCGAGCCGTCAGGTAAAAGAGAGAGTATTATAATTAAAATATGCAAAGTCTTTAGGTGATACCAAGAGTCTAGAGTCTTTAGCTCGGGGGGCTGGGCCTAAAGGTTGGCCATTTCTGCTTAATATTAGGTACCTGGATCTTCCTGAAGAATAACATGTGATTGGGGGCTTTAGCTCTCCCGTACGAGCATTTTAGTTTCGCTCTGGGATAGTTGAAATTCTTGTGGTACCAGGAGACATATCCGTGACTTAACCTGCTAGCCAGGAGGTGATGCAACACCTACTTAGGCAGTTTCAGTTCCTCGGCCCAGGTCGTAAAATGGGCATGTATGCATTGGATGATTTTTTTGTTGGAGACTAGGAGCGAATGTCATGTTTAAGTGTATGCATGTCGATTTCAGCTATGTAAATTAAAACGATCACGATCCGTAATTAATAATTGCACTGCAGCCTTGTAAACATTGCAACGTTACTCTTGGCAGGATTAGAGCCTCGAATAATGGTGCTTTCTAAAGGGAACTGATAATGCAGTTCAATAGCTTTTTTTTGGGGGGGGGGGGGGGGAGGGCATGAGAAACCCTACACCAGTAAACGGCCTTTTGATCTAAGCCACCCGATACCTCGCATAAATCTAGAGTGCCTTCATATCCAGCTAATCTAGCATCATAAATGGCGTGCTTGAGATCCCTAACCCTACCCTAACCCTAAGAGATTTCGAATGGTTGATATGATCAACTCTGTTGTGTATGTCTATTGTCTATGAGGGGGCGCGCTTAATAGAACAGTCGTGTTTGAGGATCCAATAAATACCAGAGCTTCTATATTGAGTGTAGGCACCGTGTATCTGGTTAGTGCGGATTATCCAGTCCACACCTCGAATCTAGAGTTCCTAAGTTTGTGTATAACATGACGAAAGAAGGTAAGGAAATGGTAGAGTTGGTAAGTATCTGAAAGTACAATGAAACACCTTCCCCTCAATTAGCTTTGTCGGTGCCTCATCTTCCATACAGTCCTCGATTTGGGACTATTCACGGTACTCTCTTCTCGATACTGCGGGATCTTTCTCGACTTGATCATCTTCAAGATCTCCCTAAGGACTGATCTGTAGTTGTCATCGTTGGACCCTTGGAATTTGTTCATTTGAAAATGATCTAAAGGTAAGGGCTCTTTCCCGTGCCCGTCCAATGTGCCAGACATCTGCCCTACGACAAATTCCTACATCCAGGTATGACGAATTAGAAAATACGCCAAAAGTATAGATTCAACCAAAACCGAAACATTACTAACCAATGGATGACTATCAAGTCCCACAAGGCGCCCAACACGACTCGCTTTCTGCTCATAGAAGCAGCATAATTTCGGTGCGTCCTCCCGTCGGAGTTCAACAATCCGCGTGAAATTGTGTACTGTGTTCACGAGGATTTCATTATCTTGGGCAATGGTTTCTATAAGGCCGCATTCGACGTGCACGTTGGCCTCCATAACAGCTTTATATATCTGGCCTTGGGTCCCGAATGAACAGTTGTCGGGGATGCCGTGATGAGGCGTACCAAGGAAGATCATTCCCACAATGGAATCAGCTATGCTTGGGTAGTCTTGGTGATGCATCCTAGCTCTGTTGTACACCTCCTGGGCGACAAGGCCACCAAAACAATGTCCTATGAGAAGGATTGGGCGGTTCGGGCAGTCCCCTCTTCCATCGACAAGAGAATTTAACAATTTGATAGAAACACCACTAAGCGACTGCTTGATGGCATGTTCGCCGAACCAGTGTGATGCGTAATTATAGGTCATGATGCGTGCTTGAGGGAGCGCTGCCGGTAGCATCGTTGCGTGAGTGAGCCAATTAACTTTACTTTCTCGATCATTCCAGGTATTTTCAGGCTTAGCGCCCATCCCATGGATGGCTATGATACTATCAACGTATCGGTCAGTTGTCTCGTCGATCTCAACGGACTCTTAACGCTTACTCGACATCGGGATTGTCGGGTTGAACTAGAATTTTCAACCCAATCTGCTCCGACCTGATAGTCCAGGCACCCTTGCCCTCTATTGCCTTTCTGGTAGCAGCCGGCGTGGGTTGAATAGCGCTCATAGTTTTTGCGATTGGGAGGGTTTGACCCCGGGATATCGAACAAAAAGGAGTGGTGGTGAGATGAGGGAAAATGGAAACATTGTACAATCTCAGTGTGGCCTTGTTAAAGCTAGCATCCTGCCCAGATATACACTGGTGCAGTGCCAGTAAGGCTCTCATCAATGCACTTCGCCCCCTCCCATGCAGTCGCAGAAACGGCATTCACCGAAAAAGGGACATGGGTCAGATGCTAGGGTGCTCACGTTCCATATCCCCAAGTAGATGGTATGTTTTTATAGGACATGTATTGATTAGGTACTCTTGAATACGAGATTTCTTAAAAGGTACCCAGATTCCGAACGTTACACGAGGGATCAACGAGGACGGCAAACCGCCAAATCACTTCGATCTTCCAAAAACAAAACAATACCATTACCTAGTAGCGTTCAGACTATTGTCACAGCCATACCGGATAGGTAGTCACATTACGAGATCCACCCCAACATCAGACCAATCACGGTTAAAATCCGGACTTTGGGATCTGCCGGATCTGTTGGATCTGTTCAGTCTATGACAACAGATCCATCAGAACAACCAGATCCTAAGATGTGTCGGCAGATCACGATGGCTTCATACACAAGAAGGAGAGAGGAAGGATATCTATATAATCACAGCATTTTCCATGTATCTAGTCACTCACTTTAGTTCTTTAGTTATCAATCTAAGTCTATTCACTACGAGTAGGGAGAGGACTCCAAGCCTCTCTGACGAACATACTTGATTGATTACACTTGACCTCTACAACTACTGTTACCTTAAAATCAAGACCCCCTTATGAAGCTATGCTTACTAAGCCTAAGTATAGGTTCGTCACAACTATGTAAGGCTGACACTATTTTTACCATATAGGTAATTTATCCTGTAAAGTCTTAAACTATGAGGCATTCGGCAATGATAAGCGCCATAGTTATGCATAGGGAGTCAGGTATGATTGGGCTGATAGGAGTAATCTCAACTCCTAGATCACGATCCAGTAGCCAAATAACAGCATGGGCAACGGGTTGAAGATAAGACTCGAAAAACACTATATGACAAAAAGATTAATGGTAAAATATGCTATCAATTGGGGTAGAAAAGACATTCACATCACTATTTGAGCAGTTTAGAGGAGCTTAAACCTGTCGTACATGAGCTAGAATTCAAGTTCACGTCGATTATTGATTATTTGAACCATTCCACAGGTAGGAGTTAGGGTTAGGGTTGGAGTCTCAAGTAAACCCTAACCCTAACCTCCTATCTAGCTTTAACCCAAGGTGTGTACTACCTACTCACGAAGCCATATAGCCATCATCGATGGCTTGTAATTCTGGTGCTTGCGGACAACAATTCGTGTGTGTGAAAACCAGTAGTATCCTCTCTCTGCGCTGGAGTTATCGCGGTTTTCATACTTCACGAGATCACTCTGCCCCCATGGGGGGGTTTTGATCCTCTGCTGAGAGCTTTGTTTCAACTTTGTATTCATCAAACATCATGTCTCGGGTATGGCAGCAAGCAGATTGTCTACGACTACAAATTGTGTCACAACAAGATTCCAAAAGGTATATTAGGTACCTACCATGGTGCTCAGCTATATATATATAATTTGACAAACACAAGGTCCTCTTGCTGATAGAAGTAGCTGACTCTGACATGAAATGAAATGCAATTCGTAGTATGATTTTGACTATCATGCCATAAACCCATAAAAGATCCTGTATGGGATGATATAAGTAAGTCCACTTACCTTCCTAAGTATGAAAATAACTCGAAGATAATACCGCACATCTCTCTGTCTCTTGGTTTATTCATACCTCTGACTGGGGCACATCTGTCTAATCTTGACCCCCTTTTGAGGAGTTACATGTCTATTATTTCAGAAAATACTATAATGTCATAGAACTCAACCTCCCCAACATGGAATACATTTCATGCTTTTTAGGTACTTAGGTATTGTTTAATTAACATTTTCCAGCAGGTCAATTCTACTAGATAGTAACAATTGCACTTCCAACACCAAATAATCAACCCATTCGGATCTAACACCCCGTCGGGTTAAAAAGAGGGTCTCGAGCCAACAGTCCTATCAAATACCTTACTTCGCCACACCAATGCAAGCGAAGTACTTCTTGAAAGCCTGCACCTTGATGCTGAGCACGCCATCACGATCTAGTAGCGCAGCAGGGGGCCAGTACTCAGGCTCGACGCGGTCGAGGAGGCCGAGGTAGGAAGTCAAGCCGCGGGGCTCGGTGACGCCCCACGGGTTGCGCACGATGATGTACTGATCGTCGTCCTAACCCTCGCTGACCCAGCCCAGCACCGAGTACGCGTGGTTCGCGACCAGGTCGCTGCCGCGGAACACGTCGCCCGTCGCATGCGTCCAGGCCGCCATCGGGCTGATCGTGCGCTTGTTCACGCTGCACGCGCGCACCAGGCCCGCGAGCTCGGCGGCCGAGTGGTGCCCCGTGAAGTAGTAGCGCGTCTCGCGGCCGTTGATCTGACTCATAGCTTTGACGGGGTCGCCGTTGTGCGCTTGCGTCAGGTCTGCGCGGTTGCAGTCTTTGGACTTGGTTATCCACTTCACGAACGCCTTCTCGTACAGCGCCGGCCAGGCCTCGTAGCCCGTCGCTTGAGCGCGCGTAGATGGGCATGTCGGTGGAGTTGTTGACGGGGACGTAGTAGTCCACTTCGATGGTGGCGGTCTCCGCGTTGTTGCGTCCGCCCTTGTCGTGGAACTTTACCGAGAGCGCGCGTCGGCTACGTTCCATCGGGCTCGGGAACATACGAGTTGACCGATTGATCATGGCGGGGTTGGCCCAAAACACGGAGAAGATGGCGGCGATTAGCCAGCAGTTGCTAGCTGCCCTGAGTCGGGTCATCAAATCGGCGCTGGTACTGCTCGCGCAGATTGTGGGAGAATGCGAAGGGCGAGCCGTCCATCATCAACCTACGAGGGATGCCACGGAAGAAGGCTTCGTTCGTGTCACGCCAAGAACTGTTAGGAGGAGTCCATTCGCGTTCCTCCTTGTTGTGGTGGAAGGAGAGGACGAGATCGTTGATTGTCTCAGTATTTTTGTTACCAACGGTTCTTCCGGAGACTGAGCATCAAGTATGAGACGAATCTTCCCGTTCTGCATACGAGCCATCCTGATGCGAGTGTCACCAACTTCCTTTAGGCCGATCTTCTCGAGATCGTTTAAGGTCATGAGACGGGATAAGTCTGGTGTGACAAGGTCGCGCTCCTCAAGGATCTGTATCTCGTCTTCAGATAACTGCTCAGCTTGACGTTCCTGCTCATTCAGCTTCAGACCGGCAAATAAGACCGAGTTGTGCGTTAGGTCGAAGGGCTCTTCATAATTTGTCTGTAAGACATCTGAAATGATACGCGAGGTCGACAGAGCGTGACGGTCTAATTTATGACCAATCATAGCTTCCACTAGAGCGTAGGGGTTAATGGCGCCGACGTTAACATCTTTGGGTGGTTCATCTGGAGAGGGTTCTCGGCCAAGCAGAGGGCTGTCATCACTCTCATCACCGAGATCCTCGTATCCATTTTGTGGCCTGTGAGGGCCTCGAGGAGCGCGTATGCATCGATCTTGTTGTTGAGCATCGCGCGCAACGATGAAGAGTCGAAGTGTGAACCTGAAGAGACCATTTTGAATGTGTGTTGAAATGGATAATCTGCGGGCTTGTATGAAGGAAGACCTTGATGATTCTATAGTGGATTAAACGTCCTATGTCGACATTCGATATCAAAGTGAGAATGGAATTTATATGGGATATGTTCTACTTTTACAACCCTCGCAGAAGACGAGTCCCCGGCATTCATCCACTCTACTTGAACTATGGGTGCCCATAGGTGATTCTGCAGTTGCTACAATGTACCGATGATATAATGTCAAGTAGAAATAGTTTACCTATATTATGTTTCTACTTCATGTCTTCCAGCAGCTAATATGTGTTTCTCCCCCGCATGTCCCCTACCCATAAACCATGTCGCCTCATTCCGCATTGGAAGGTTTTAGCTTAAAAAAATCTTATTTCTTATTCATCTCAAAGATCGGCTTATATAAATCTTTCAATGAGCCTGTCGCCTCAACCTTATTTGGCAAGATTGAAAAACTCTTTCTCGTTCAGTTGGTGTATTAAAGCAAAACAAGGTTTCCTAACGAGGTGCGTAGCAAAGACAATGACAATGGATTCTCAGCTTACTTCCTATGGCGAGAAACACAATATGCGTCCATACGAACGGATTTATCAAATCTCCAGCATGAAAGATTACTAGCTGCCTGATACATATTCCATAAACATTCCAGCGAAGTTCGGGAGATATGTCGCCGGTAAGTTAATCTCGTGAGGACAGAAAGATTTCCACGAAAAGTTCATATTGTCAAAAGATCTATAACCTTAGAGTCGGGATTGATGTTCTGCTGGAATATAAGGTGGCTGGGAGTTTACGCCCTGTATCTTAGGGTATATAATGTACTATCACAGACCACTACAGTAGTCCTAGCAACTTAACCTTCTAATATACATCAATAATACTCATAACCTGCGTCTATTTCAACATGTTCCATATGATGTACGGTATTAGAAACTTCTTTAAGAAAGTGTATATAACCTGTTGGTTAAAGTACGGGTGTGCATGAGGTATTCGAGGACCTAAAAGGCCAGATTCATTCTGAAAACAACGCCCGTAATACCGGGCGGTACTGGATCATGGATGTGAAACCCCCGTAATGATAGTGGCTTAGAGACTTCGATGCGCTAGAGTCACAGGCGTCTTAGCGCACTTTTATGATAGAAACCCGCTATAGTTACGGGCTACTGTAGTTCTTTCTATAGAGCCTCTAGTGTACCATAAAGCGCTAAGTTGCTTACATTTTCAGGGGCTTGGGTGTTAGAAAACGGTGCTATTCAAGCACCCCTTACCCCTGAAAAGTCAACCCCTAGCATGACATAGGTACAGCCCCAAAGAACCTTCTCGCTCCATGATAAATAGTATTCTGCATTCATTGGTCTTGTCATTGAAGTCTCATTAGACTCAATAGGAAATCCAGGACACACATATTATTACCTTACAATATCTACCTATATTTTATATTCAATAGGATGTCCGTACATTACCTCGGCAACTCTGCAGCTAGCTTTCGTCCTCTCCGAATCCAAGCCCAAAATGAACTATTACCAACTCTCCTTGTTTGGCTACTATCGTTTGTGGCAAGGGAATCGCCTTTCTGCAGATGACTCTCAAACCCGGGGGTGCCAAAACCAGAGTCTTTGTCTGACCAATCCACATTTTGACCAAGCTGCGCTGGCTGTTGAAAATTTAGGCCAAAGACAGTTATCATTAAAAATACCCCGACAGCGACGCCAACTAGTACAAGTGTTAATATGCCACCTCTAGTAAATTGGAGTAGGTAGTATGTATTTACCTATGATTCCATACACCTTCCCCGGGGTTTTCTGCGAAGCCTCGTAATCTAAAGCGAACATCGACGAAAGGAACGAAAGAGGCAGCTATATAAGGTTAGTCAGAGTGAATACATCGGCAGATATTATTGCTGAAGAGAAAGAAATAAGGCATTAAAAGAATCATAACGTACAAAAATCGTAGTTATAATAGTGAATGTCATGAGAGTTCGGCCCTGCGCCATACTTTCATTGGTTTGTTTGTTAGCTTCCGTCGCTAATGTATTGGCGGTTTTGGCCTGGACATTTCCTGTTTCGTTCTGCTCTAAAGCGAGGATTGTGTCCACCTATTACTCAGCAATTAGTCTTCCGAAATAACTACCATGGCAGATTGTGTTGATCTCACAGCTGAATGGATCCGATCTGCAGCTCGGTCCATGGCTTCAATACCATTAATGATACGAGCTGCCGAATATTCCAGATCTGGAGCAGTGGTCGCTTTGGAGATACCACTGTTGGTGAGTACATTGTTCAGCTGGGCTTGAACAGTGTGCTGATGCGTGGCAATTGTCTTGAGAATGTTAAGCTCATCAAGAATATCTTTGATATCGCAAGAGAGACTGGCAGCTTTACAGATAGCCTTTGACACGTTCTCGGCCGACAGTGCGTCACTTCCATCGTCTTTTCTCTTATCCAGGCTAAATTTTTCATACAGCTTTGCTTCCTTGATTGCCTATAACCGATCCAAATGTTAGAGTTCAGTTGCAATGTTAGGCATTTCTCATGTAGGAGGGAAGACCAACAATTTCATTGATTGCCTTGAAGTATATCTGACGCGTGGATTGGCCTATTCGGTTGGCTTGCATTTGGTCTCCTTCGTATAGGTCGACGCAGTAATCAATCAGGACTTTGCTCATGTCAACTGCTGTTCTGGGCTGAGCATGGCTTTCACCCGCTTCGGTTTTCCTGCCAAGATACCCGAAAATATCTGACAATAAGGAGTCTTTCATTTTGTGGACAGGATGCGTGGTGGCGGTGATCAACAAGTCTTCCGAACATATTAGTATCAATAGACAAATACCAACATAGATACTATAAACCCACCTTTTCTGATCACCCATACCCACAGTTGGTTCACTCGAAGAACTGTCCAAAAGGGGGGCTCTTTTCCATCAGATTCTAGTATTTTCGTGACAACCTGTGTCTTGTTGCGATACCTTCTATCATTCTGAGACAGAGAATCATCTGCAAAGTGGTAGTATGATTCGTCAAGTGTTGGAGAGCCATGGATCACTTTATTCTCGTAAGCGTTCAATAAGTCTCGGTGTTGATCTTTGGCTTTTTTCAAGTCTTGGTGTATTTTGTCATCTTGACCCGGATTCGCGCGAAGCTTCTTCGAAAATGTGAGGTATGGCATCTAAGTAGGTAAGTATTTAGTCAATAGTTGTGCAACATGATTGAATTGTGAGATGGGTTTTCCTACGTATATTGCTTTATACTCGTTATTCCCATGTGACTAGCGCACCATCAGTTAGTCATAAAACAGTTGGAGATCTAAGATGAGTTAAACGTGGTAATGGCATCACTTACAACACATTGGGGCTTCATGGATCGCGATGGGGATTTTCTGTCGGGAACCTGAAGCCAACTATCTCCGAAAAAGGAAGTCATCTCATTGAATTCGTTTTCTTTCGTTTCTTTCTCTTCACTGTTTTGGGCGTCTTGACTTTCATCCCACATAATTCTCTTCAAAAGATCCTATGAAATTAGTTAATATACAGTTGAAATACTGTTTTCATTTATATTTTTCCCTATTTCACCTGTGTATACTTACATTCATCCATACCATCTGCCTTTGGTTAGAAAATATTGCATTATTCGACGAGGCGTGAATTTTATGCTTACATTGGTAGCTGGTAAGTGAATCCAAGTGAGCTTTGGGTCTTCTTTGATGTACATCTCATGCAAAGCCCATTTCTTCTCGAGAGGTTTTGAATACACCGTCGACTTTTCCTCGAAGACTTTGCCTAGATTAGTCTTAACTTCTTTGGATATCGCTTTGGGCCCTCTATCATAGATGGTGTCTTTGACACTTCGGAAACGCCTCAAGAACCCTGACCCAGCCTCGCCCTCGTAGAATTCAATAATTGCTGCCTCAAACTTCTGTGTCATTTCTGCTGGTTTATTTTCAACTCCAGGCTTTTTGAAAGGCCCGCGACGCCTCGAAGTTTGAGTAAATGGGGGATCGAGCAAGATATCCCTGATGAGCGTCATATTTGTACCTTGCTGGGTATGGGTCGCCTCTTGCTTCTGTGTATCCTCCTGTTTTTGACCTTTTCTCTCTTTGCCTGCAGATCTACCTCTTGTTTGGTGTGGTTCAACCTTGTTCTCTGCTATCTCGGAAACTCGTTTCTCGGCATAGTTCAACGCGCTCTTGCGATATTCTTCCGTGTCAGGGGTAGGGGGTAAAGTAGACAAAACAAACCACAATGCCTTTGGCATTTCCTTATAAGTTGCCCATTGAATGAGGCTCTCAACATCTTCAGAGGACTTATTACTTAGCTGGTTTTTGCTTTTCTTGAATATCATCTCTGCAATGTCATGTCTGTCGGCACTCTCAGTTGCCCAGACAATGGCATCCTGCTCGTCATATCTGCCCAAAACCGCATTTTCCATTTTACCTAGTAAAACCCTCACAGTATCTGGCTCATATGCTTCGATTGCCACTGACAGTGCCGTCCTGCCCTCCTTATTCTCGATATCGAAGTCTTCGATTTGCATTTTCTTCATGATAAGCTGAACCCTTCTTATGTCTCGTCTTGCCGATAGATGTAGGGCTGTATCTCCATTGGTAGTCATTGCTTTTAAACTGGCATTACGGTGGAGAAGGATTTCTAGTACAGCGCAATACTGGTCAGATCCTTGTGGGATATTCTTCGCGATTATGGGCGAGTCCGGGTTAAACTTTTCGGGGTCTTTCTCGTATGGATCTTGAGACCAACCGTCAGCTTCGCTTGCGTAATGTAACGCAGTCTTGCCTTCTTTGCCAATCACATCGATAGATGCGCCTGCATCAAGCAGCGCTTGGACGATATTAGCATATCCTTGTTGGCTTCCAATATGGAGAGAGATCTCCGGCTTTTCGAGACTAATGTATTTGTTTGTAATCTCAGTATGTCGCTCTTGGCATGCGTGCATCAACGCGGTCCATCCACGATTCGACAAGAGGTTCCATTTAACATCATGCTCAACCAGGATATTAACCCCGTCCTCGAAGCCGTGTTCGCATGCTACCATGAGAGGAGTGATTCCATCGTTGTCTGGTATATTTACGTCAACTCTTTCATTTCCAGCCAGTATGCGTGTAATGGCTATAGAGTCTTGACGGATAGCTGCAGAGAGAGGGGTTCTTCCCTGGTTGTCTGTTTTGTTGATATCCGCCCCCTTTTCCAATAAGTAGATGACTATCTCTTCATATTCGCACTCAACTGCTATGTGTAATGGGGTCAACCCGTCGTCGTTTTCGATATTGATGCTAGCTTGGCTTTTCTCCAGGATGGTTTTAGCGAAGGTCATCTCCCCATATTTGCACGCGTAGAAAAGGGCGGTTGATTTGCGGTAATTGACTGCCGTAGTATCCGCCCCAGCATCTGCCAAACACCGAACGAGATCATCGCTCCACTGTAGTGATGCGGTTATTAAGGGAGTCTGTTGTTTGTAATCTCTGGCCTCAAGGTTCGCGCCCGCATCCAACAAAAGACAGACAAGTTCTGGGTTCTCTCGAAGACAGGCATAGTGTAACGGATGCTGACCATCATCATCTTCTATCAAGACGGAAGCCCCGGCATAAATCAATTTCTTGACTGCACCTATGCACTCTCTCCAAATAGCTATGTGCAAGGGAGTTCGCTTATGGTCGCTCTTGCAAGGGGTATTGATGTCTTTCTTGTTGACCAATAGTTCAGCGAGTTTATCAGCGTCGTAATTGGCGTCCGTTTGCGTCTGGAGAAATTCGTATAACGGTGTTCTAGCGTTTGTAGACGTAGTCATATCAACAACTAGATATTTCCTCTCTGTACTGCTAGCGGTCGTGTTGGAGATTTCTTGAGCTCCCGGGTCAACCACCGCATCTGGGCTTTGTTGTGATGTCTCCATGTTAGGATCAGAGACTTCCTCGGTGGTATTGTTATTCTCAGTCATGATGATTGAAAATTATTTTTTGCACTAACGAAGGTAAGAATGAGAGAACTCAATCGCGGTCTGAGTCTGAACGAAGTTGTCGGCATGGGATGAGGCTGAAGGAGAAAGGGGTCGTCCTGTAAGATATATTCCATATTATCAGTAGTAATTCCTATTCATATTACTCACCTGTTAAAAATGAAAATCGCCGACTACATCAAGAAGCTAGATGAGCTGAATGTGTATGATGGTTACATCGTGCTCGACTCCGGAAATTCTACCAGGAACGGAATCGCATGTAAGCATGGAGGGAGGGTTCTTTCAGCTAATAACGTGGATCTTAAGTCGCAATGAAGTTTCCAACTTTCCTCCAGGACTGGATTTTAAGCAGTTCACCGAAACAAATCAATAATTAGCAATCTTTATAGCACAAAACGGGAAGGTGGAAGGGCAGTATCGGTGGCTTTCCCACACCAGCTTTCCCAAAATCCTCGCATGATCTAACATCACCCCCAACAATCTAAATACTTACCTAGCATACCTACCTAGGTGAGCACATACTAGGGACCCGAAGAATACTAACAGACGAGGCTGCGGATGATGCAATCTACACCCCCCCGTCCACATCCATGGATCTTCAGGGATATTAAGTCGGCGATGTCATGCAGCCCCCGAGTCCTAGGCAGAGGTAATCACCGACATCGCAGAAAAAATCACTCATGGGCAAGCCGCATTGTATGAACCATCTTAGAACAGCAGCGTGGAGGCCGCCAATTAACCCCCTATGCTACAGCCCTACAAGGCCGACTTTATCGCGTCTATGTACATTACCGCGTTCAAGCCAGCAGCAGCTCCCCTCCTCCACCCGCCTTCTTTCCACAATAGGAAAAGAGCAGCAGCAGTAGCAGTCGAGAAGTACGACCTTCATCTATACCCAACGAGCCAGAGCTCTTCCTTTCCCCATCCAACAAAGCAGCTGTAGCAATAGTGGTAGTAATCGTGGTTATGGTTGTGGTTGTGGTGGTGGCGGTGGGAATTCGGGAAATGCGTAGAAAGAAGGTTAGGTGTGACGGAAGGTGGGATATCAGATGAGTGTAAAATGTAAATCAAGAACAATGATGATGCAACGCCGGTGCGGTGGCCGAAGAAAAAGACTCCGGCCGTCAAATCTATGAACCCGTACCATGCTCCTGAACGAAAGGAACCGAAATCAATGTTCATCATAATCTCGTTGCGAAGCTGGTGCTGTTGTATATATGCAGACGCACCCATCCCTCGCACTCAACTAATGATGGCCTTATCTGGTATACGATTGATGCCGCGATGATGCTAATTTAGTGTCGTTTGCTCGTTATTTTCCGTGCGCCGTAAGGAATATTACCCTCAAGATTCTTCAGGGTTTTCGATTCCAACCCTACCGAGTGTGTATATGACTTATCTTGAAAGCCGTTTTTGTGAGGCTTCTCCTTTTTTTTCCATCTTGTAGCACTGGTCACTACCAAGGCCCGACCGAGACAGGCGATCCGTAGTTACCTGACATCAAATCGTCTAGAATCGAGCTTTGGCCACCGGACGTATTCGGCATTCCGCCGCTCGATCCACTAACCCAACCTAGATTTGTACTCATAGACGAAATTGCGGCTCCGAGTCTGCCACCTGATTGCTGATTATGCTTGACAAGGATATGGTCCCATCCAGCCGAATGTAGAGTAAAGCCAGCGCCCCTTTTCGACGCTTCGTTGATAACTAGAGCCCACGCCTTAGATATCTCATCGTATGCGTTCTCCTTGTGATGCCGGTGACTTTCCCACTCAGGCAGATCATGGACCACCTTGGTAGCCCCGTCGAGATATTGTAGGGAAACGTTGGCGCTAGTCTCGTTGGGAGGGAGATACTGGGGAGTAAAATCGGTAAGGGCTTCGAGGAGCGCCACAAGGGGTTGCTTGACTCGGTAGTATGTGTAGTCGGAACTTGAATCACCGTAGGGGAAGGCATCTCGTAGCTTGTCTTGGTATTCTCTCAGAACCTGTAACGCGCACTCAACGGTCGGCCTTGGAGCACTCTTGACAACCTCCTCGCCGATCTCGGGTTGTCGTTCACAAATGGTCTGGAGTACGGTTCGGAGTTGTGTGGCGTCAAGGGTCTCAAGAAGCCTAGGAAGGGATAGAGGCCTCCCGACTATTTCGTTCGATCGAATCTTCTTAGTGGCTCTTGGAGCAAGTTGTCGGGATTGGATAGCTGGCGAGTTTGTAGGCGAAACGGACATTTCGTCGCCATCATCTTCGGCCTTTCGCTTTCGACTTGGACCGGGAGGATTATAGAATGGGGAAGACACTGTTTTGGAAATGATTGTTAGCTCGCAGCTCCGATTGCGTAATCCATTTATTCATAACACGACCAAGCCAATCTCCTGCTACTACAAGCCATCGCAAAATAACCAAAATGAATACTCCTCAATGCACTACTAGATCTACTAGATAGCCCGAAATACGTACTTGAACGTGTGGGAGAACGTCGGTTAAGATCGTGTTGATGCGAGAAAAAAGACGGTGGCTGCGGGGACAGCAGCACGTTCATTATTGCTAACGAATATTTATCCGCTGATGATGCGCTGACTTTTAAAATTCTTTCTTCTTGACGATGGTGTCGTCGGTCGGTTTACTCGATATCGTCGGTGGGACGGATTAGTCCGAGGGAAGATGGAACGATGATGGTCGAATGATGATCGGGACGAGAGAGAGAGAAGGGGAGAGTAAATAAATTGAGGGGAGAATGGAGAACGGAGAATGCAAGATGCAGAATGCAGAATGCAGAATGGAGAACGGAGGATGGGAAGATTAAAAGATGGGAGGATGGAGAATAAAAAGAATGTTGTCGACTTGTCGTTACTTATTTCGTCAGGTTTCAGGCATAAAACGACCGCCTAATATTAGGTGCGCATTGACTTTTGACGGGGGCAGCGCAAGTTGTTTTCCGTTCTTTTTTTTTTCCTTCGAAAAAAGAGTAAGGAATTAATTATGTAGGAGGAGAGCCCTGGAGAGTAGAAAGAGTAGGAAGAAAGAATGAAAAGCGAGTAAATCGCTTTAGATTCGTTTAGGTTTGGCTTTGGTTGGAGACTTGGAGCGGCAATGTGGATAACAGAATAGTGGATTCAAGTCGTGAGTGTGTGTAAGTGTAGTGTAGGTAGTACGTACTAGGTAGTATGTACGAATAGTAACGAATAGTAGCCCTGGAAGGTACTACCTACTCTGTATGGACTATGGACGATAGATGTCGCAGTTGTGCAGTGAAAAGGTTACTTCCAAGTTACTACTAGTATGCGCTGGATGTCTGGGATTTCTGTGAAGGAACAACCATCCTACTAAAAACGTTGTTCGGTGTTCTGATTTAAATCGCCTAATCGGTTGGTCTACTCGCTAATCCAGCCTGTCCAGCTTTGCCCCAGCTGCCAGCTTCTTCCCTTCTTTCCCTCGATCCCGTTGGTTACCTCGACTTAAAAAGCGGGTACCTGATTCCTGTGGCTGATGTAGTAATACACAAATAAACATGTGCACGGGCAGCAGCATCAATGGATGCATCTATGCGTCTACGTACCAAGTACCTACTTTATCCTGTCAGCCTGTGTAACCGATACTATCATCCCTGTCTTCCTTGTCATAGTTATGTAATATGATCCATTAACAAGGCACGTGGATTCCTAATCTGATCTTCCGTCATTCATTCATCTAATTTCTTAAGATGCCTTATTATATTCAGGTTAGATATAACAACAGAGAGGCACACAATCCGACGACAACAACACCAGTAACGCATGAAATCATTGATGCTTGTTCCAAATAGCCCTCTCTCATTAAAATAACCCACCACCCTCTAACCCCTCTACCCTCGTCCACTTACACATCCATGTGGGGATGCAGGAAAAAAAAACAAGTCACAAGTCACCAACGCAGCAACCGACCAAGGATCCCCCATCCGCTCTTCTGATTGGCTACGTACCAGGGTCAAGCTTCCCTGGGAAAAGCCTCCATGATACATAGTAGAAAAACACAACGTGACCGCCTCTTGTTACGACACATCTTCAACCCACCTAGGGCACAAATCATAAGCCTACCTCTGAATCGCCAAGCGACACGATCTGACTAGCTCCCCCTATAGTAGCAGATGGATCGCCTTGCTTTCTTCATCAACGTCGGCATCTTGCGGCTCGACAACTGCTATCTCACCTCACCCCAGATTGTCCGGCATCCAGATCTGAATACCTAAAACCAGATGACCTATGTGATACAAATTCAACCAATCTTAGTTTCTTCTACCTATGTGTTTTCTCCAGTGTGTGAGATTTTGATAATTGGCAATTATGGGTTACAATAGATCTCACGGTATCATACCAAAACGCAAGGATGCTGTGTGTTTAGCTAACTGCCAATCAAGGGGACAAGCCCGCATAACATCCACACGTGTTCCAGACATTCTAATTGGGTATATTACATCGCACAGAGAGACGGACATCGACGGCACACCAGCAAAAGTAGCGTTTTTTTATGGGCAATTCAGCTTCTCATTAATTTAGCAGAACATTACATGACATTACGTATCCATCATAACGTCACGGCACCAAAGGAAAGACCTATGGTTAAGTCCAAATCATCACCATTCTCGCGTAGAAGTCACAAGAACAATGGTGAAATAAGACCAATCTTGCCCAATAGCCTGTCGGATACCTTTAAAGGAGATCGCGATAGCTACATTAACCCGCCGCCTGGCTAGCGGAAACTGATTTCCATAGCCAGTAAGAAGTTGTCTAGGAAAAAGAAAAAAAGAAAAAAAAAACACTGCCACGTTGATTGTCGAATGTAGAACCATGGCCCTTGGCTCTTTCAGGTCGTGGATTGTCGTGTTGTCATATTTAGACAAAAAAATAACTTGTCAAAATTCACCGCCAGGACCGAATTGGCATTCAAAAGCCAATACATTGCATCTTGATACGTACGGATTCTCAGGGGTACGGTCGTGATAATAGGTCGGTTGCGGTATTGTCAAATGCAGTGTGTCGACTTCTGCTAGGGGATAGCACGGGCGATAAGACGGCGACGCCGCCAATGTAAATGCGAAAAGACGTTGTACGAGGAGTTGGTTTGCCGGTCTGCGATGCGCTATGCGCGAAAGCCTTCTGATGTCTGAGATGAGAGTGAAATCTATCATATTAGAAGATTCGCAGCTCTTTTTAGACGGCTCTACCACGGGCTCTTATAGGATTTTCCCAAAGGTTTGGTGCCAGAAGCGCCATGGGTCGCAAGAGGTCGCGATGAAGACTCCTTGAGTCCATCTTCTGCCGCAGAATTGTGATGAGTATTTGCGCTGTCGGTAAGCAAGCGAAGGAGTGCTGCTGGCTGGGTTGCGCCGGCCGCTTGAACGTCCTGAGAGCTAGTCTGGCCCGAGTTCTTCTCATCATCGCTAGAAGAGTCGTTGTCAAATACGAGACGGTAAAGTCTGCTCCTACGAGAAGCGTTTGACTGTACTTTCCGTGCCTTTTCTTCTTCTTCTGCACGGTTTTCCTCTTCTACTCGTTTTTTCTCTGCTTCAGCACGTCTGGCTCTTTCCTCGATGCTCCTCTTCTTCGTCTCATCAGCTTCCGTAAGCTTTTCAGGGACCCCCTCAGATTTAGGGCCCCAGTCCGCCAAAGGATGATCAAAATGATGCTGCTTGCTCAATCCAATCAATTTCCAGAAGGTATTAAACTGGGCTACTTCCTGGGGGCAACGGGTTATACGTGGCCGGAGCTCAAGTAACTGGTCAACCGATCGGATGATCTTCTTCCCCCGTCTAACATTGGTATAAGCCACTGCGCATACCTGCTTTTGTTCGCCGAAGCGTAAACTTGCAAAACGAGAATCTGATTTCATCCATTTCGCTACAACGCCCAAGGCAATACGCTTCTGTCGCATATCCATGGCTTGAGATGACAATCTCGAAGTCGATTGGGAAACAGTGCGAGAATCTTGATCGACCCCGGATTGATACTGCTTCTTCATAATATCATAATCCTCGTTGGTAATGGTGGCGAGGATACGAAGAGATTCGCAAGATAAGTACCTCCCAGCAGGGACCTTTTCAATAGACTCTACAGAATGACCGAGAATAGAGGTATTGAAGTCTGATTGGGTCATGTGCTCATTGTGGTTAATATGTTCTGCGTCATCTTTGTGTTTAGATGTGTTACCCCGGGTTGGCCGCGTAGAATCTTGAGATCGGACTGTAGACGGCGGTATTTTTGGAGGAATAGATTGCAGGTCATCAGAAGCCGGTATCATATTCTCGTTTTGCTTTTGGCAGACATCTGAGATAGCGGGGGATTCCTCAGGCGATTTAGCATTGCTGATAGAAGCCAAATCTTCCGCCACGGCCTTCCCTCTAACCTCAGTCTTAGGTGGCTCAGGTACCGATGGGTTCTTCTTGGTGGATGATTCTTCAGGTTCCTGTAGCTTTTCAAAAGTCTCCTTGAAAATCTCACCCCTATAATTTAAATGTCGTTGCCGAAGTTGCTCCATCTTTACTACAAAATCCTCTGCCTCAGCATGGCTACTGAACGATACGTAGCAGTTCTGCACGTCCGCGGTTCCTTCTTGTCGCCGGAAATACACAGTACGTGCAGTGACTAGAGGTCCAATGCAGTATCGGATATCACCCCTCAGTCTTGCGTTTTCGGTTTTGATTTCCCAGAATATGGTGTCAATGTTAGGCTTTACATAGAGAGTGATCGTACTAGGTACACTCTGTCGCGGCTTCCCATCAACCAACCCAATCTGAGCAGTTAGATATTCGTAAAGGATTTCATTCTTGTTTGATGGTGAAGGTATGCCGGCGGAACTTTCAGCAATGTTCCTACTAACATTTTCGCCGTTCTTTCTTTGTTCATGGAGTTGAGGGCCAGAAGGTGTACTTTCTACCTTTTTATTCACAGGGGCGTATTTATATTGCGGGTGAGGTGGCGGCGGCTTGGTACCGCCGCCAACTTGCTTGTTGGCTCCATCTGCAACATTGCTCTCACGCAGCGGGACCTTGCGTGACGAAAGCTGTTTAGCCGCGTTGTTGGGAGGAACAACACCCATGGCCGATGTATCTCTAGCCCCATGTCGTGACACCATGAGTGAAGGCTCTTTAGAGATTGTCAAACTGCTAGGTCTAGGTCGCATGCTTGATAGACCCTGAGGCGCGTTGGACGCGAGGCCACGCTTACGTTCATTGGTTGTGATAGTTTGGTTGTTCCTGGTAGGTGAAGCACCGTAGCCTCGCCCCTGAGATTGCGGATATCCATATGTTGATCCTCGGGCCGGAACTGGTACACCAAATCCTCTTCCGCGTCCGATACCAGGAACGGGCAACGTAGAATGTTGATTTTGTCCAGTTGGGGTATACATCCTACCAGGGTTACCTCTACGACCAAGAGGATTACTATAATTAAGTTAATATGTGGTCATTTCGAGATTATGAGAGTAACTTACGCCGGATCATATGTTTGACTACTTGAAGTCTCTCTGTTGCGGCGGTGAGCATTGCCGCTTTCAATCGAGTCTAAACCCTTTACGCCTCGATAGTCGGTGTCATCGAATGCTCCGTTCTCGATAGCTTCTGTACCCATATGTCAGCATATGAAATAGTCAATGTAATAAGGGTCTCATATGTGACTTACTCTTCCATCTAGATGCCCCAGGATTTTCCACGGCATGTTGTTGGGAAGATAACTGTTGCCGAGGAACGAATGTTCGGCGGCGATCCCGTGTTGAGTCGTCGGTAGCCAGCTGCTCAAGACGATTATTGCCAAGGTCGTCCTATTGTAAGAAAAAGTTAGCATGCAGTTCCCTTCAAACGTCCTCATTCCAAGGCCCAGTTAATTCCAAGGATGCGATACCGAGTTGCTAAAAAGACTAAAAAGAAGACTTACCATCATCGCTGCCTGTACGGCAGAAGATATTTTCGAACCCATAATTGCTTGCGAAGTGCAAATGCAAAGATGAGTAGACGTTAAGAGGAAGAGTCGAGCAAATATTCTTCAAATTAGTAGAGAATATTCTGCGCGATGACTTTGCAAAGTTGTGATTTGCGTAGGAGCGATCGACGAAGCTCTTATTACAGATGAGCCCCCAGCAAAAGACTTGTCTAGAGGCGCATCTGAGATATGCGTGACTGTGGCTTGAGACAGGTCAAGTTAGCGAATGAAGGTGAAGGTAGAGAGGTTTAGGTTGTGATTCCAAAGAAAAGCAATAGATCAAAGGAATGGTTGTATAAGATGAAAGTAGGCAATAATAAAATAGAGAGTGGATGTGCCAATATACAGATAAGTATCCATAGAGACGACAATTACTCAGTGATAGGGATTTATTTACTTACTGTAAGAGCTTTAGAAACAGATCGTTCTCGAACTTGATATAGGATAAAAACCTGAGAAGGGCGTAAAGTAAGACAAGGGAAAAGGGGACTAATATTAGGAACGTCCAGTGTGTAATGAATGAAAGATGAGATGTGATGGATACCTATGCAGACCTAGGTTGGTGCAGACGTGCAGACGTGCAGACGTACAGGCGTACGAGCACGCACACACACTTATTAGAAATCTTTGCTAGGTTCTCGTGATGAGAGGATCAATGTCTGATAGAATGATTGCTCTTAATAGTACGTCAGTGTAGTATCAAGAATGAGGCGTGGGTTGGTTTGAGGGAGGGTGAATGGAAAAGTTGGAGGAGGAAGGATTATGAAAAAGTTTAGGAAGACGGTAGCGACGCCGCCACTGAGGATATGGAAACCTAATGGGCCTGGGCCCGTCGACACGTACAAATGGGAGGTGTGATCTGCTTCGACGTCGAAGAACG
Organism: Rostrohypoxylon terebratum; assembly: GCA_022497145.1. Classification (NCBI taxonomy): domain Eukaryota; kingdom Fungi; phylum Ascomycota; class Sordariomycetes; order Xylariales; family Hypoxylaceae; genus Rostrohypoxylon; species Rostrohypoxylon terebratum. The sequence goes on from MU385969.1 coordinate 72,026, forward strand.
GAAGTCGTTACCTACTTTACCCACTTACCATACTCCAAACTTTAGAAGTTCTTACCCTAAGTCCTCTGTTAGCTCACCAGGTACCTACACCATGATATATCTAGTAGACAGGGGGGAGTTGTACCTGGAGAAGCATCTTCATCCATCCCAGGATCGACCAGGAACCCATCGTGGTTTCCGGGTCATCAGTTGTTACCTAGGAGGCCACACAGAAGGGACGACACAGCACTAGGTATCTTCTGAGGTTCTTGCCTCAGCTAATATCATTGCTAGGTAGGTACAGATGGACCCTGTTATTGATGCCTAGGTACCTTCTAGCAACGAGTACATCCACGTTATTTCAAGTTCTATCGTCATATCGAATCGTAACAGGTAGCGGAGGCATGAAGTGTGCAGTAGGATTTAGGTCAGGCACTTAGATATTGCTTTGTCGAAGAGACAATGCTTGCTATGTAACTCATCTATAAGAGATTGGGCATCCTAACAGGCACAACAGTCGATACGCGATTTCGGGTGAAAGGAAGTATTGTACATGTCCTAGAGACTTCTTGAGGTGATATGTAGAGTGACCTTGAGCGGTGGATCGGTATTGAGCTATCAATATTCCGTAGTAACAGCTTTGTTGTATAACTTGCGCATGTTGTTTACACCGTGCGGCCCAAGGATTATAACCCTTCTATAGATGTCCCATCTTCAAGAAGCCCATGCTAATTCTCCTCTGCTTCAGGAAGACATCCTTAATTAGACTTGGCATCTCTGGGCGGACCGTTGAGGTTGTCTTTGCCTTGACGGCCCACATTGCTCAAATCGACATCCTTCTTGCTGGCAGGTTCACGTAACCCCGACGTAGAACCAGCCCCCGTAGAGACGTCGCTTTGAGCCCCACCAGATCCGACATTGACAGTGCGAGCATCAGCTGAATTCCAGTCCGAGGGAACAGGTGGTTGTTCGGGAAGTGGGAGATTAGATCTGACTTCCTCAGCGTGGTCTGCTTTTGACTGAGGCATAGTTGCTATTGCCGTGTCAATTTACTATTTCTAGTGGAATCCGGGGGTGTGTTTGATCGCTGAGTTCAATTCGAAGACTTACTTGTCGAATCAAGATAATCTGTTGCCGAGAAGACGTATGCGTAGATTTGTGGATTGGGTGATATATTCCGTTGAAGAAGTTTTGTTGGAATATTGACGAAGAAGGACGTGTTTGGCAGAAGACGAATTCCCAAATGTTGAAGCGGTAATATATGGATCTCCATCTGTCTGTGTAACATGATAATTGATAGGAGCTTTTGGTCCGATAGGTATTCTTGACGTCATGAATAGTCTATTGTTGATGTCATATGCAGACACTATCAGATTAAGCTTCAGGCACGTGTGTGATTACCGATTCCGGACTTGCGTGTCGAGCTTCGGATGCACTGCAGTCATCCTTGTAGCAAACTTCAGCATCATGATCGATTGCAGGAACAGCCAAGACCCGGTAGGTCGATCCCTTGGCTACGACGTAATCGAGGCTGACCGATCAAACGTGAGGCTGATATTGAACTAAGTTGCCACATTCGATACCCGAACTTCCACAGATGTCCATTCCGCATGTTGGAAAAAAATGATAGCTTGATAAATGTGGCTAGCTAGGTGGTAGGAAGGGATCTCGCAGCGTTGGTATCTAATACTACCTAGGTCCTAGGACTTAGGTCCTAGGTATGTCACTTGGCACGTGGTTAGGTCACTATTGGAGGAATCATGCCAACTTTGAAACATGACAAACACAAACCGAAACACCGGAACTCCCCATCAATATCAGCCATCTCTCGTCGATCATCGCCACAAAAAAAGCTGAATTGACGATGCTCTTCTAAATGCGACATAACCTCACAAGTCCTATCTCCTTGAGGGGCCGGAAAGCCGACTATGCAACTCTCTTATCTGTCTCTGCTGATGTCGCCTTATCACCATCATCGGGATTTAGATAGTTAGCATCCTCGGCCGCCTCATATTCGGCGATTAGGTCTGTCACCACTTCCCTAGCTTCGTCGAATTCATGGAAGTTTTCGGAGAAGGGAGCGGTCTTCTTGTAACTATCGATGAAGGCATTCCGCTTTCGCATACCGTCGTATTGGCGAACAATCCGCTTGAATAACTATTGGTCCTGGTTAGTTCATATTCTATGATACAGAAAGGGATTGTGATTGTGTGCATTGGAACGGGAACTTACGGTTGATATGCTGGTGTGGTTGGCTAGCATGAGACCGCTGACACGGTGGCTCATTGGAATGTATGGGCTCCGCTTTGTTAGTGCAACCTGAATACTTGCAGGACCCCATGGTATAAAGGTGGCCAGTCTTCGCTCGCGAATACGTAGAAGACTCTTGTGAACGTCCGTCGGGTCGACCTCGCCTTGGATGACGTTCAAAATAGAAATGTAGCAACTCTTCTTGCTTGGAACAGTAGAGACCATACGATTCTTAGGTTGCAACAATCGTCTCATAACGTCCAATACCGTAGTTTTTCGGACAGTCTTAGCTTGTTCAACCTGATCTCCGGTAAATGGGGTATACGCAGTCATCAGGAAGTGACAGCGGGGCGTGGGTATCAGCGAGGCTAAGATGCTGACCAGGTCATTGTGCATGTATCCAGGGTATCGTAGTGTAGTGGTGCTAGCAGACATGACTGTCGAGACTAGCTGATTTGTTTGTTGGAAGGATGGTTCTTGAACGTGCAATCGGTCTGCTGCGATGTGAGATAGCGCCCCGTTGTCTAGAACTACAACGGAATCTGCGTTTTGTGTTAAACGTCTCATCGAGAGAAGACTGTTGTATGGGTGGACTACCACGTCGCCCGAGTTCGTGGTGTCGGGGAAGACCGAGTACGTCTGGATGATCTTCTTGGGAAACCTGTCATTCATTCGCTCCAGGAGAAAGGAGCCAAGACCAGAACCTGTTCCGCCGGCTATGGAATGGAGCAGCATAAAACCTTCGAGAGAGTCACTTCCGTCTGCTTCTCGCTCTATCATCTCCATGATCTCTTCATGAACAGCCTCTCCAGTTTGATATCCATCACCCCAGTTGTTCCCTGCGCCGACGCCGCTTTTGCCGACATAAAAGTTTTCCGGGTTATAGATGTTCTTGTAAGGGCCGTTTTGTATACCATTGATGACTCGGGGTTCGAGGTCTATCAGGATTGCGCGGGGGATATATCGCGTGTCGTCGCTCTGATAGTAGAATACGTCCTTGCGATCGCCACCCTCTGTCGCGAAGTCTTCGAGGTTTCCATCTTGATTAATACCGTGCTCTTGACAGAGTTGTTGCCAGAACTGACTGCCGACTTTGATAGGTGAGCATATTGTGAGTATGTTGTGATATTGTATTGTAGATCTTAGGTATGACTTACTGCTGTTGCCGCACTGGCCAGCTTGAATTGTGATGATTTCTCTATATGGTAGAGGATGTCAGGCTATCTAGTTCATGAATAAACATGGTAATAAGAATTCGGCATGGGGCTTACCTAGGCATTATCTGGACATTGACTGGATCTATAGCCTGGAGGTTCTGGTCCCTACATACAACATCTAAAGACCCTGGTTGTAGTTAAGTATAGGACTATAAGATTTTAAGTATCGAAAGCGCAGTTTCGACGTTATTAGGGACGTTAACGCGTTGCGCGTCGCACCTTCGCACCTCCAGCTGCTTGCTAGCGCCCGAATTGGCGGGGTAGCTGTACCTACTAGTAGGGTTGCTAGGGGTTATGTACCTAGTACCTACGTAGTTGGACTAAATACGGATTGTCTTATAAACTCTTTAGCTGTCTATATTGATCTTATGAATATCTATATATCGAATAATCCTATTTTTGATGCATCTGATTTGTTACCTATCAAATAGATGATGTACCAAGTTTGATGTCGAGTGTTGAAATCTTGAAACAGGTTCATGTACAGAGATGGATCAAATGAGAGGCTAAAATGACATCCATATCCACATTATCCGTTTGTTGTCTTTGAAGAATTGAGTTCGGTATAGGTACCTTCAGGTTCTGTTGCTGTATCAATTTTTGGCAAATTTTTTCTTGCGATTGCTTCCGCGATAACGTATCCGAAAATGTGACTGCTCAAGCTCCACTACGGCACCTCCACTGTTCGGAGAATAAACATCTGGTCATTTAATCGTACGAGACAGCTGAAACATTCTAGAATCGATCATCAAACCAAAAGTCGACCTTGATCAATTCTCTCTACGAAGTAGTCTTGTTAATAATACTCTGTAATATATACTAGTAGTACTTCGAAATGAGAACCTACATCTTATTAGAACTTGCTATAGACCAGATGCCCCTATTATTGTTTGAAATCCATTCCCGGATATAAGGTGTGTACCACTGCCCAATCGTTGGCTGTTTCAAAAACCGAGGAAAAGCTGAAATTTGGTTCTATCCCGGCAGCAATGATCTATGTTGCGACCAAGGTACGACATGTGTAACAAATGGTACAGCTATATCTCCCTGTCGATTGTGAGGTACAATATAGAGTACGTATAGTACGTTTGAGTTTTGACCAATGAAAACTGTGGGTTTTGATGCCGTGTCACAAGCAAATGCGTGATACTTTCAGCCCCGACCTGTTGGTTCCTCTTTCCGCCAATGCAGCCACCAAAAAATGTCACCGCTTTTGAGACATGCAACATCGGGCAGGTACCTTTGCGTTCGCCTAAAGGCTAAATAAACTACTAGAGAACCACTTAGGTACATCACAAACTAAATCTGCCAACCACAGTATGGAAAGTTGCAAACTACTACTACCTACATAGACCACAATAGCCAATAGAGTTTATTCGTGATCCTTCCCGACTTCCACTACTCTCAACATTACAACGCTACAAACACTTTATTTTTCTTCGTCTCTTCTTCTTTTCAATTTTTCATATTCTCTTCTCTTCTATTTTTCCTTCGATCATTACTGAGTACCACTATACATACATACAACTACCTGGCAGTTCCCAAATTTCCGATCATTCTGTTTTAACTTATCTAATGTGCATCATGTCGATTCCATAATGGCATAATCCATCTATCTGGTACCCCCTTACCGTATCCTAATTCGCTGAATCGACGCATTTACGTTCCCTCCACCCCACATCCAATTAAACCAAGCAACTTTTCTATCCGGATAGGGGAGGCAGTCAGGCACTTTGCACGAATTGAGGAAACTCGACCAAGCCTTGTTCAGCAACGCGCTAATATTAGACTTACCACGGCTGAACTTTCGAAGGGTAGGAGCCACACTCTCGGCCAGCCATGCAGAGACCGTCTGCCACCACGCCGACGCAAAATGCGACTCCTTTCTTTTCCACAAACATCTGGGGAAACACCACATCTAATTCCAATCCTATCCCGAATTCCCAGTCGCAATCCAGCAGGTCACGCCCCGGCACTAGTTCAGGAGATCGAGACAAGGACAAAGAGAGGGAACACAACGTCCTGACCAAAGACCGCGATCGCAAACCTTCTTTTGGTCGCAGACCGTCTTTCTCCTCCCCGTCCAAAGGGAAACGTCGCGCCAGTTCGTCCAATGCGGGATCTGGATCTGTGGATCAGATCAAGACAGACGCCACCGCGCCACCAGCGATACCTCCTGATTTTGCCCTTGCCGCTGCTGCCAAATTCTCCAGGGAAAGCGAGGCAGTACCTTCGCCCGCGTCAGCAGATTCCTTCTCTAGAATGCTAAGTCGAACTGCAACGACGCCTATTAACGGCCAATACCCCAACATGGCGACCTCCCCCCCTTTACTCCAAACCGAAATACCCTCCCTTCATCAGCATATACACGAAGTCTCCAATAAGAGGATTTCGACATTAGACTATCTACGTAAAGCGTATGTCGCAAATCCCGCCGCCCTCGTTCATGTTGGACCATGCGTTTTCTATGTCAAGACTAACAATATGTGTCAGTCACGAGGGTCGAGTATACTGGTTTAATACTTTACTCTTCGACAAACCCGATCTAGCTCGTATGCCATACTTCGACAGTCGTAAGATTGCTTATCGAGCCACGAACTATCTCTTGCTTGGTCTGTCACTGCCTGCCGTAATCGATCTCAACTCATCCACGCCGCTCGAATTTCTCCGTTCCTTGAACACTCTTCTAGCCGAATTCGACTCCTACCAACAGATACACACCGAAAATGGTGTCATTACTAGCTCGCTCTCACGTGCTCGAATACCGAATATGTTTCGCCGAGGGGCTGGCGGGAAAGGCCGGAGACAATCAGGGGCAGGGGACTTGTATGCAGATGCCAGCAGCAGCCTTGCGAGCGGATCGGCCGTGAACTCAGTACCTACAAGCGTTATCAACTTCGGATTAGGTGGGGAGGGAAACGATCTTATTCCGGGAGAGGAGTACACGCATCTGTTAACTCCGAACCTGCCTTTCGATCCGGACTTTTTCGAGACGTTTGCTACTTTATGCGACGTGCTGATCGACTGTTACGCGAGACTTATGACACTTCTTCCCACGGCGAAGGATTGCACACCCATCATCGCGGAACTTTTTCACAAGGCCGATTCCAAAGTCCGCAAGATCATCATCCAGGGCGTGGTCAAGGAATTCGAAGATTCAAGCAGGATAGGCCTGAAACAGGAAGTTACCAACGTGGGCAAGGTGGTGCTTGGGGGTTTGGTCTGATGAAAGATGGGTCACATATAAACTCGTAATAGTCCGTTATTTGGCTTGATTTGTTGCTCGGTGTTTTAGGATCGCTTTGGGTTGAGGATACCAGGTTGCATTGGAGTTACACAGGCACAAAGGCGTTGGCTTCTTCACCAGTTCACCAGGGCTTGAATGCATATATGACACGACGTTACACTGTTAGAATTGACTAATGCAAGTATATAAATGTAATTGGGACACAGCTACCTAAATGAATTCAAGATGAAGAGCATTCTAACTTCTAGGAATGACGTGTGTACAGTGTATATCTGACCAAGAGACTAGGGAGAAAGGGGGGATAAAGCAACGTTCATCAGATACCATAACGCATTTTTAGTCTTCAACGAGCTAATCACGAAGTGACTAGCCTCTGTGCTTGACTCTAATTACTGGTTATCATCACCTGAACTTGTCCGAATACCATCAACAGAGAAGAGGAGAAATCCCCCAGATCCACACATTACCTTCAAACCAGAACAACCTAGACGAAGATGACTTCCCACGAAGCCCAGAGTTGACTGTCTGGTTGACCGTCATGAAGGGAACCCCCTCGCACCAAGAATGAGCCCCATCGAGTAACCAAGCCGTCTTCCAAAGGAAGAAAGCAAGGCAATCGCATAACTTTCGATCTCGACAGCAGGGTGTCTACACCCGCCCTTCACACCCTCCGCCCATCCAACCCACGGCCACCTGCCATCAACCCACCTCCCGAGATTGCAGACATCAAACCCCCCAACCAAGAGCGCGGACTCTTATCTTCGTCCATAGGGTCTCAAGGCCGAGAAATTCGGGTCGCGCACTCGGGAAAGCAAGCGATGTAGCGACAGGTGGTGCAGGTCGAAGACGGAACAGAGGACAGACGGGGAGACGTAAGCCGCAGTGCTTCTATGGCGGCGCGTCTACGCATTTTCCTTTGAGAAAAGGAACGTCCGGGGACTTTCTCCCAAAGCTTTATGAGGTAGGGGAGACGACCCGATCAGAGATCGAGAAGTCTCTGTATGTAGCTTCGATCGCGATTTGTTGGGCGAGGGGGTTGAAGAAGGAAGGAAAATTTATTGCAGAATTTGATGGAAAAAAAAACTTTATGGAATGCAGGGAACGCTAGTGCAGTTGGCCCAAGCTCCCAGATTTTTGGTGGAGATTCAGTTGATAGATTCGGCCAATGAGACTTTCTTATTTATTCAAGCCAGGATTTCTCAACTCGAATCCCGGGCTAGGCAGCATTGGGAAGTACCGTATACCTAAAGGTTTTAGCTTCTCATTGATGATTGGTCAGTAGTTGGTGCTTTGTAGGCAGGCAGTACTAGTAGGTAGTACAGTGGTACCTAAATTTTTAGCAGCTTCACGCGTTCACGTCTTTCGTCTTTCGTTGACGCCAATTCGGTAACTGCTACATACATCTTTTACACCTTTTACACCCATCTTTTACATACCAACCTTCCGAAAATCCACCGTTCGTGACATTATTTATATCAGTACAACCTTACGATATACCCGACTCTCGGTCACAAAGGAGGAATCAGAATAAGCAATATTAGCCATTTGAGCTTGATATTGTTTGTTCATTTCTAGCCTCGGGTGACGTCTTCTCTTATTCTCTTAATTAACGAACCGCCACCTGCAGCTCCCATTTACCTACCAAACACCCTCAGTAAACCTCGAAACCATTCTGACGCTCTTCTCATCATCTCCCTGGCTGTGATAGCCGCCCTCCAGCAAGATGTCGGGACTTTTCGGAAGCGCCGCTTCAACATCTACCACTAGTAACACGATTGGCGATTTGAAGAACGACGTTGCAGTCTCGAACCCTCCCGAAGACACGGTCTCCGACCTCGCCTTCTCGCCTAGCCAAGATATCCTCGCAGTCTCCAGTTGGGATAAGAAAGTCCGCATATACCAGATCGCCCCCAATGGTTCAAGTGAAGGAAAACATATGTATGACCACGACGCTCCCGTTCTCAGCGTAGATTTCTCCAAGGTAAGTTTCGCGCATGCTGTGCTTCAGGTCGATGTGCTAATGGAAACGTATAGGACGGCAACAAGATCGCTTCCGCCGGCGCGGACAAGCAAGCCAAGGTATGCGACCTACAGACGCTGCAGACGGCGCAAGTCGCCGCGCACGACCAGACAGTCCGCTGCGCGCGCTTCTTCGAATTGCCGAATTCCAACGGCCCGATGTTGGTGACGGGTTCATGGGACAAGACTGTCAAGTACTGGGATCTCCGACAAAGCACTCCGGTGGGCACCGTGACATGTCAGGAACGTGTGTATTCCATGGACGTACGCAATTCGCTGTTAGTCATCGGCACGGCAGACCGGTATATCAACGTCATCAACCTACAGGATCCGCTGAAATTTTATAAGACCTTGCAGAGCCCGCTAAAATGGCAGACTCGGGTCGTAAATTGTTTCACCGACGCCAGCGGTTTTGCTATTGGCAGTATCGAGGGCCGTTGCGCGATCCAATACGTGGAAGACAAGGACTCAGGGTAAGTTTGCGAGTTACTCTTACAGCTTGCTCTAATTGTCTTGTCTATCAACACAAGCTAACAACACATTACAGATCAAACTTCTCCTTCAAGTGTCACCGCGACCCTCCTCAGGGTAACACGACACAGGTTTACTCAGTCAACGACATCTCCTTCCACCCGCAGCACGGCACCTTCTCTACTGCCGGTAGTGACGGCACGTTCCACTTCTGGGACAAGGACGCCAAGCATCGGTTGAAGGGATACCCGACGGTCGGGGGCAGCATCACGGCGACGACGTTCAACGCCGGGGGCACCATCTTCGCGTACGCCGTCGGCTACGACTGGAGCAAGGGCTACATGGCTAACAATCAGAACTACCCGAACAAGGTCATGCTTCACCCCATCCAGGGCGACGAATGCAAGCCCAGGCCCAGCGTGAAGAAGCGGTAGAATAGTCGTGGCGCTAGCGAGAAGATGAGGTGGATAGGGATGGGGATGGGGATACTACCACAACGACACCTACTCGTGTATCAGTTGTTGGACTCGCATATCAAGATCTTTTGTCCCTAGAAAGGTCACCGTCAAGTCTCTTGTTACTCTGGGAGATTTGTCATCAGATCTGCTTAGATAACGTAAGATGTACGTGGGACTTGAACCACGTGAGAGATGGGAGTTTTTAATTGTCATTGATGTAATTTGTTCCGTGGTCAGGTGCACACGGGGAATATAGCTTCCCTTATGCTCAAGAAAGCTATTACGCAGAAATGAAAGATAATCAGAATCAACTTGGAATGCTTTATCGGAGTAGGCAGGTCAAAAAATGGATATCATCCTAGTGCTCATCTTCTCTGGGCGCATTAGCTAGTAGAATAGTCGTTAATCCAGTACTGTTTTGTTAGCTGTTGTCATCTATGGATCTATATTCCGCTTATTTTTTAGGGGATGCCCGGAAGTTTTAGGGCATTTCGGTAGGCTAGATCCCCGTAATCAAACGCCGCCCCTTTCTCTCCCATAGCCCTGGAGCATCTATTAAATGAATAGCTACCAAATCCCACTCAACGATCAATCTAGGGAGGTTAAGTCCAAGTTTGTCGTTGACGATTACCCATACTACTATTGACATCGTCCAACTAGATTAGACACTGTCCTACAGTGGCCAGTCCTTCTAATTGTCGTCGCATTCTTGCAGTTGACGGTACCTACCTAATCATTGAAGCTGGGTATAAGAAAAACAGAACTAGCCCCTATGTTAGGTACCTACCTCCTACAAAGTAGGTAACCCGGTATAGAGGCAGTTTACATAGGTCCTAGAGTTAAGGTGGGCGTTATTAAAGCCACTTATTTTGAGCCTACTGCCTCTGGAACTCGTCAGCGGCTGGTTTACAATCCGAAACACACCTGGCTTTCCCCAATGTGCCGCTACAGTGTGTCCGAGTGTGTCCGAAATAGGAGTACCGTAAAGCTCTTCGCGTAATAACGCCTCTAGACGCTATCGGATACGGTGCAGCGCGACGCCAACTACGCAATACCATACAAGAAGCACCCAATCTAGAATACATCGCATAAAATAGCGATCATATAGCAGGACACCTCCTATCCACTCCGAGTACCGCAGTCTCAGCCTTAGTGTCCAAGAGGTGAGCTCGACCCCCATATGGAGGAGACAGATGATCGTGGACTAGAAGACAAAGTGATATCATGATCAACGCGATTTCAGTAGGTGGCAGTTTTTGCTGGTTGCCTGAATCTTCCTGGCATGGTTAATTGGCCTTTTACATTATTAGTCACCGTAACTACTTCTTACGGTCAACTCGGCTTCCACGGTGCCTTCAATTCCTCCCTGGGGCTTACTCTTTGGAAACATTATGAAAAGAGAGGGAAATCATTGGCATCTTCAGGTATGATAAGTGGCTGTTCATTCGTTGCTTAGGTACCTGAGCGTCATGCCAGCTGGGACTAGGTAGGTACCGGAATTAAACTGGTTAATGGATTCTTATAGAGGGTATGCGGTGTAACTCACTGTATCTAGTGGACTAATGGATGATACCAATTATGACGATTGCCTGTATTTTAGCGCATCCCTCCCTCAATACCGCCAATAGATCAGTTCATATCTCCAGCTATGTTGACACCCTTGGAACAGTGGAAAAGTCCGCTATAATTTATAGGGCGTAAGCCGCCAAAGTCCCTTGTATTTACAGCTAATTACACCGTCAATGCCCTATAATTCCCTTGGGTCCACACGGCCTAGCACCTAAAGCCTAAAGGCACAGCGTAGACCGAACATGAGTACTAGGTAGGTAGGACCTAGGTCCTAGGTGTTCATATATTAGTATCATGCAAATAGGAATTCATCGAAGATCCAGATGTGGACAATCGGCCGGGTCTTGGTAAAACTCTGCACCCAGTTTCTCCAGAATCTCGCACCTTTCGTCCATGCTGAATGCATTAAAGAAGGCACCGACTCCCTTTTCCGCCGCCTCATACTCACCCATGGAAAGGACCCATACACCCTCTCCATTCTTCGGCCATGCCGCGAAAACCAACGTCTGCGAAATCGACTGGCTCCTGCGTGTCATCTCATCGAGAAGATAATCGTCAACATTCCGGATACTCCAGGCGCCCAACTTCCTCATCAGCGCGCAGTGTCTGTCCTCGGCCTTCTGGTCCTCGGACTTGTCGCAGGATTTGAAGCGCGAGAGCCCGAGGAAGTCCAGGTCGACGCCGTTGCAGTAGGGGAGCACAAGCGCGCCGCCGGTAGAGGGGTAACCGTACACCTGCGTGTAGGGGATGCCGATACTGGCGCGCCTTTTCGTGGGGGGCCATGGGTCATCATCGGGACAGACATTGATGCGGTCGGGAGGGTTGACGTCGGATCTATCCACGGGTGGAGGCAGCTCTTCGCGGGAGAAGGGCCAGAAATTAAACATGGAACAATAGTAAAGAATCACACTAAAGAGGAGAATGATAAAACTGATTTTTACTGTCTTTGACATTGGGAGATAGATGTATTTGATGGTTGCGTGTTTTTAGTCTACAACAAAAATGAAGACGCGAGATCGTCTTAAGGAGAAGAGCGGAGGTCCTAGAATTTAATCAACTCACCCAGTGGCCTTTAGGTTAGGCAACCATTCCTCTTCATCCATAGATTAAAACCAGGATAGGTGGCCTGATGCCACGCAATTTCTCGTTCGAAACTGTTTCGATCATACCTAAGTGATTTTGACTTTTAAACCGTTTCTTAATTCGATTCTAAATTATTTCGTACCATTACATGTTTACATGTTACGATCTCCCCAGAACAAAACGGACAAAGTATCACCCGAAGGTCACGTGACCTAATCAAAATCTTGGCATTGAATCAAACTCGATTCAATGAGTCGAACTCAACTCAAGAAATCGAGCTCGACTTAATAAGTCAAAATCAACTCATGCAAACACTTCTAACTCACCAATTTCATGGACATAAAGAATTAGGATATAAAGAATGGAAATTTCCTACTGTATTTAGTTTTAGTTCTTCAGCTTTCAATCTAAGTATTCAGACTGCACTTGAATATAGAGTCCCATGAAATCTCTTTTACGAACAGAATCGTCAACCCTACAGTATTGTTACCTTAAAACCAAGTACCCCAGGGTACGTATCCGCTCTACGAAGTCAGTTAGACAGAAGTAGTAGACGGGTTCGTAACATTACATACACTATATCCAAGCCAGTCAACCATCGGTTGTGTGGCTTAACCTAGATTTTCCTCCGATTCATTTCTATCCTAACGGATATAAGTGGAACCTCCGGTCCGTAAAAGCGAGATATGCGGACAGTTGGCGTCAAAAATCGCTTGAACTAACAGGAAAATGGTGGGTTATAACCGTTCCCTTCGGGAAAACTAGCCTATCATTGCCGTTAAACTACCAAGGGGCACACTTCAATATGAGTGACTATACCAATTCGTACAGGTGAGCGGTCAACCTTTTCTTCCCGTATACCCACATTCATATTATATCCAAAGCCAGTCCTTATCCCAAAACTATGCCACATGAGGGATTTCTGACGACCAAGTTGCTACGAAAGAAGAAGGCGGTTGAAAACATAATGACCGAAATATCTCTACCACCAAATATAGACGAGCCAAGGTATATCCCAAAATCGTACAAAACTCGAAAAATGGCAGTATTTTTCCAAAAGCAGGTATCCAGCCACGATGGATGTCTATAAGCAAGACACCATAGTATATCGGTAGCAATCCAGCCGTAAAAATGCTTGCAACCCGCCACAAAAGTTGTTCTGTGGGAGTAGGGAAGTCCGAATACCACGAGGCACAGTGAATTCCGCCGAAAATCATGCCCGCGAGAATGAAACCATCATCCATGTGCGTTAGAAGAGCCTTCCCAGGAAATAATACTGACATAGTGTGACGAACCTATACTTAGGCTTAGTAAGTATAGCTTCATAAGGGGGTCTTGATTTTAAGGTAACAGTAATCGTAGAGGTCAAGTGTAATCAATCAAGTGTGTTCGTCAGAGAGGCTTGGAGTCCTCTCCCTACTCGTAGTGAATAGACTTAGATTGATAACTAAAGAACTAAAGTGAGTGACTAGATACATGGAAAATGCTGTGATTATATAGATATCCTTCCTCCCTGTCTTGTTTTGAAGGTAGCTGTAGTAGCCAGCTATCCGAGGTTTACCCATTTTGGTGTTGCGTTTTAAGTGGGTATACCTCCTTGTTGTCGGATCGTAACACATAGCAGGTTCATGGGAGTATCTTGCGTCATTAGGAATGGGACTTAAGATTGTTTCCGTCTTATTGAGCCGTTGTTTTTGTCCAAAGAAGCGATGTGATCGAAGAGTGATCCAAAACCAAGAGGCCGGATGCAGCCTAGCGAGCTCGCTACGATCTTGATTTCCCAGAAGTTGAGGCTTGAATTCTCCATAGCTCATGGCCACAGGTCTAGTGCCTGTATGGTGCTCGACTGAAGGTGGTTCATGTTCCTTAGAGGTTTGGGCCAAAAGCAATGTTGGGACCTGTACATCTTTTGGCTTTGAAAGGCATAAAAGGAAAGTAAAACCCGTGCAGGCTGCATATGCGAGGACCGCAATTTCGATCTGAGGTATTGCTAACCCACGGGCTCCACGAGCAATGATTTGGATTATGAACCAAGTCAATTGGCCAATTGTAATGCACTTCATGAAGAAGTCACTCTTGCTTCTATCTTTAATCTCTTCTTCGGTAATCCTTGGTATTTCCCCCACTATTGATGATGTATCAACTATCCACTCTGTCCCATTTCTTGTTGCGGGACTTGTAGATTTCCGAAGTCCGCATACGTATAGCAAAGAACGAATGTTGAGAAATATTGGTGTTTGTTCCTCTTCTGGTTCCATTGGAAGCCCAGTTTTGAGTGCGAAGCCGCCCATATCGATATAGAATCCATGTGTTAGTGTCCAATTCTTCTTGGCCCACTCAAGGCCTTGGAATGCATTATAGGGTAATGTTTTCAGATCCTTGATAAATTCCGTTGCTAATCGTCGGTCTTGAAGTGCCTTTCCTACCAAGAATTCAGGCATGAATAAGGTCAGTATCATCCATTTGCATTTTGGGAGGATCCTAAGGCAATCACGTCGGATTGTTCTAAATATATTTGACAGATTTGCGCGCCAGGCAGGCAGAGAATCCTTTTCGCTCTGCGACAGTGCCGATTTTGGCATTTGCCTTGGGACATTTAGATGCTGAACAGTCCAGCAACAAGTGAAAAGAGTAAATAACGAGGTCCAAAGTATGTCTAAAGTTCCCCTGACATTAGCCGCGAGCACAAAATTTGTAAATTCTGGTGGAATATGGCAATCAGTTTGGAAGGTTGACGATGCCCAAACTGGCTTTGCAAGGATTTCAAGACAAATGGCGTATAAGAGGTTCATGATCACAACTTGATCTTTTCTATCTCAGATGACTGTTGCTTTATTGTACCTACCTTAAAACCATAGTAGGGAAATTAAAGCATAAATTCTTAAAAGCGGGAGGAATAAAACATCTTCCGATCCAATTATATGGAGTAACGTGGTTTATGACACAAATGCAACATTAAAACTGCGAGAATAATAACGAGGCTTCTCATTAAATACTACCTACCTACCTACCCATCTGTTTGTCTACTCATCTAAATACACAACTCATTTAAAATACAAATGTCTCCGGAGCCTACCCAAAACTTTTCTCAGCTTCAGCTAGACCTTATTGGCGATATATACAATTTTAGTGATGGTGTCACACGGGGACTGGATGCCAAGATACAGTTGGCAGCCAGGTCGCATACAGGTCAGGCAGGAATCCTGCAAAGAGGTTATCATCACTTAT
>MU385970.1:0-87217 GCA_022497145.1 Rostrohypoxylon terebratum
GGAGATCACTTCCGGCCGGTGTTTTGCCGCGATTGGTCGTAGATGTTTTCGTTTGTGGGTCTTCTTTCGAGGCTTAGTTTTCAGGATTGTGACATATGACTAATGATCTTATTAATCGTGTCCCCCTTCCTATTACTAATTTCATTCTCATTCTCATTACTAATCTTGTTACTAATCTCCTTCTCAATCGTACCTCTATACCTACTAGGTAGTAGGTATGGTCAAAATGTGTTGATGAGATATAATCTATTACCACAGGTGTATCCGCAGCACTATACAGCCGTTCCCTAATATGCCTAACCTAGGTCCTAAGTACCTACCTATAATGCTTTGGTAGACTAGGTATTTCGGGCGCATACCTAATATGATGTCCCCATGTAAACCTCACAGATGTAAAGTGTATTAAGTCTATTTCGACAGGGATATCCTCGCTTGCCTATTATCTATCTACCTAGATATGCATGGCAGCGTGTCATTTCACCTGCCTATATGATATCAGTCTTTCACAATCGACTCTAGCTCAAGCTTCTTGTATTAGATCTGTAATTATTGAGGTACCTTAAGAAGACGTAGGAGACCCAAACTGGCTTCACCTACTGCTCTAATTGTCAGTCAACTACCTAGATAGACAATTAAAAGTCCCTCTGTTATTGTTTCCGGATTTTCAAGATATATATATTACTATATCATGCAACGTTTAAAAGCTTTGCTTCGGAAACGAAAGCACAAGGGAAATAACTCAGACTGCCTAGACACTAAAAAGATGAGATCGCGCACTTCAAAGTATTCCAATTCTCCTGAAAACCCGTACCAACAGGAAACGTTTTATCGCTAACCTCGACTTTTCAAGGCGCCAAAAGAACACTCCCCAATGCAGTCCTAGGGCGGAAGATCATGATCAGACCACTCTCCCACGTGAGCCTGTGAATGGAAATATTGGAATCAGAGAAGAAACAAGGTTTTTCCCTTCTCTTTCTACGATTAGCAGCGAATCCGATAGGGGCGTGTCGCATAACTGTGAGGGATATATTCTTGGGAATGTTAGCTCAGATATTACGTCCCGAATGGATAGACAGCCAAGAGATACGCCTACAGAGTCATAAGGCAAGGAAATGAAAAAAACAGTTACCCGTTTACTTTAAACAACATAATTAGCCGAGCGCGTCTAAAAGCAAAAGGTTTATCACCCCTTTCAACAAGAGAGCAAGTTAACAACTCATTTCGTAAGAGAGAGGAACTCCCGACATGTGGAGATATGGTACTCCAGACTGAGGGATTCAAGACCATGGCATATATATCATTGAATCTGGCTAGTTTACAGCGCTGAGGTATTGCCTAGTCAGGCGACCCACCATGAATATTATTTTGGAATCTGACAACATCTTAGCGAAAGCATCTAGAGACGTACTAAAAATGATGTATCAACGAGTTCCAAGTGCCCTTTATTCCTTTGATGGATCATTACCGTGCTGCCGAGAGGATATCATAGGTACCTAAGTAGGTATGCTTGAGCAGAAGCATTCAAAAGATAACCTATGTTATTGTCTATGTACTGGGGCCTAGTATTTGGGTGCTAATCTCCGCCGTTGGTATGGGAGCCATGCGAAATAGTAATTATATACAATGAATTTCCTACCCGACAGAACAAAATTTATAGTATCAAGTCATCCAATTCTGGTGGCTCCTCGGGTGGCTTGTTCGGCGGTGCGAAGAGGAGGGACTCGCAAAGTTGTTTTACCATCTCGTCTGTTTCCGCCTCGGGGTGTGCGTAAATTTCCGCAGGCTTGTCAGCGAAGGCATTTTGGCACAACCAATGCACTCTAAATAGATCTGGACGATCGTTGCGTTCTGACGCTAGGAACAACGAGACAAGGACCGCCAGATCGTCATCGAGCCAGGTGAGTGGCCCGCCCTGACTCGAGAGTGGATGGATTGCGTGGGCTTGTGTCTTTATAGCGACTCCGTTATACGTAAATTCATAAGACTTCTTAAAATCTTTATCATGTACTAATAAACCGGTGTTTAAAGTGATCAGGGCTACCATTATCTATCACGCTTGTCAGCAGACGACTCAGCAGACGACAGAATCAGCATCCTACACATATATAGGTAGGTACTTACTTTTCCGATGTCCCATAGATTACGTGGTACACCGTAACCGCCAGATAATTGATTCCCTTCAATCTCCATGCTGGCGAGACCGAAATCGATTAACTTCAGGATCGGTGAAAACTCGTGGTCTGGATCTTGAAGAAACTCGCCAAGGAGGACTAGGTCAATATCAGCTCGCGAATTCTCATGTATATAGGTAGGTACCTAGGCCCTAGGTATCAAATGTAAATCAAAATAACAATCAAGAGGCATCTACATACTGTTATGCGCATGGAGGTCACCATGTATTAACAGCGACGGCGCTACGCCTGGAATCGGCACTTCGTCGACGAGCGTGTTATCCGTACGCGACGGGGGATACTACATCAGTCCGATAGAGAATCAGCACCAGCTCGTATAGAAACAGCGGGAATAACCTTTAAAAAGGATACCTACTTACGGCCATACCAGTGCAAGCCCTTACCACTAATACCATTGTCAGCTCAGTGTATTCTTACGCAGAAAAGGCGAGATAATCTCGTCACAAGGTTGACTTACAGCAGTACAGAAACCTCCATAACAAACGATTTGGCAGACGTACCACGTTGTTGGCAAGAGCAACCTGAATGAAATTATAGACTGTCCCGTTTGGTATCCATTCCATTATGATATACTCTCCAACGGGGGGTTCTTTCTGTTCTGGTGGAAGAGCTAGAGGATCTTTTTCAATGTCGAGAATTTGCACGATATGCTTGCAACCGCGCAACGCCTGTATAATCCCATGATGTTAAAATAAAGGGGCTCAACTATACCGAATGATAGAATTTCAAAAGGTACTTTACCTCCAGGGCTTTTCTCTCGGTTCTCATCAACTCCTGTGAATTAGTAAAGTGAAAAGATTTCTTGACTATAAACTGTTTCAGTCCCGGTCTGTTCGGGTCGTTGTACCGTATTTGATGGGCAGAGCCGTGGGCTCCGCTGGAGATAAATCTCACATACTCGAAACGGGGGTCCCTAGTAAAGCGTTCTTTGAGTATATTAACTTCGTCCTGGAACGTCGCCATTTTTGCGTCCACCTAAACAATCCAAATTGCAATACGAGTAGCTATGATTCTACATATTTTATAGCAATTGGCTTTTCTTTGATTCTCGTTATTGTTCCTTGTGATAAGGCTCGCCAATCCCAATGCAGTCATAACGAACAAGGAAATCCACAAGGAAGAACCCGAGACTCTTTTTACCAAATAATCATTTCAACGAAAGTGTTTCCCAGTGTTGACAATAGGTTAGTAGACATCCGTTACTTGAAGCTATAAATACATCTCATCGATAATTCCTACTCTAGAATCCGAGGTATATCAACCTACCTAATGTACCTAGGTGATTGAATCAATCAAACTGAGATACCCTTTCTCTCTACAATCTATTTTCGAAGTCTACCAGGTAGCCATTGCTCTTTGTTAGAGTACTATGTCTAGCGGGTACCTAAGAGCTCGATAGTGTGTACTATTATTCGTGAACTTTTACCTGGGTACTAGGTAGGTATCAACAACTTGACTCCCTGATATGACAACAGCAGCAATTATTTCTGCATATTTTTTCCATGACCACGGAGCATTTCATGGTTTGTTTGTAAGTCTGCTATAAGTCATGTTATGTGAACTTGTGGCGATCCTAGATTGTTTCACACGACTCCAAATCTTCACAAACCTATCGTCGAATGATCATCCCTTTCCGTTGATACGTTAGAATTATTCGTACACATGGAGATTATAACGCACACCCTTTGATTTTCGAAGGAGCCTACTTTTAGTATCTAACCCGACGCAACCAGCCCATTTCGGAAACAGTTTCGATGCTGTTACGCGGCCTGCTATAGACCGGGGACCAGATTAACCCGGATATCTGGCAAGCGAGCCTTATTCTAATGCCGAATAACACGGTATATGGGCGAATAGCAAAGCCTTGTCGTGGTCAGGCGCGCTTCCGATACCGTCGAGAGTCTTTGGCTGTGGAAGCGTCGGAACCCCATCTCACATGCAAGAGCGCCGGGATGGTCCGATACGCGGGCAGAAAAATCAGTCCATCTTCCAGCAACGACGGAACAGGCCCGAAATAATCCGAATTACGGATTGCTGATCTCGCCTTGCTGGATTACACTGCATGTCATACGGGAAGGATGCAGGGCATCTAGAACTTCGAGGATCTCCCGTGTCTACCCCTTGCTAAGTCGCATAGAGACTAGGTCCTTTTGGGGATATATGATTGTGTATTATTACCTACGAATTATTATTTGTCAAACCCCTCAGCCGTCTTTCCTCTTAGACTCGGAATCAAGTTGTCGTTCATGTAGCCAATGTCTCAGAAATGTTCTTCTCCTAAAAAGGATACTATATCCTCACGTTACCTAAAGATGGTCATGCATTGATAGGCATGTACGCATGTATTCATAAGTATCAGTCACAACGTGTAAATAGTCTGTCTCTAGCTAAGAAATGACAGTGTTTGTACATCACCGGGGAAACGAAATTTGAATATGCACAATATCATATCACCACGTAGAAGTGCAACGTACTTAAGCTTACCTGAAGTAAACGTAGAATGGCTCACTTAAGATTCTCGGGTGCGTCGTGGGGGTGTTATACAATGACCAAAAGCACACATGAATCTCTCAGATTAGGGGGCATTCATTTATAAAGCTGACCTCACCCCAATCGGGTCCCCTGCCGAGATCATGGGCTTAGCACGTAGCGCTGCGGCGCATCTTAGTGTAAGCTGCCTTGATGTTGCGATGCGTCGTGCCCTTGAATTCTTGATGTCAAAGCTAATATGTATATTCGCTGCCGTCTCGATATTGTAGTCTAGGTTAGGTAGGTATGCTGGATCTGTTGCTACACTCAATCTCACCACGATGTTGAAAATACTGGTTCACCGATAAGGTCAGCTTACTCACTCTGGGTGCAACCCAATTCGGACAAGTGACCGATTATATATGTACGAAGGGAAAAGCAGTCAATCCGCTATGTCGCCGTCGTGTCGCGCTCCATTTCAACCATCTTCTTACCGTCTAGATGTCGCCCCTCTCAACATAAAATTACCTTGTGATCGAAGCCCACCGCTAGATCCACGTAATTTGCCTGCCACCTTCACTTAGATGAGCAGCACTATGCATGAAATATGTAGAGGCGCCGTTAGCTGGTGAATAGGCAAAGCGCCACAGGTCGGAACTCTTTCGGCCGATATCAACCCAGGGCAACGGTAACGAGGTGGAGGTCAGCAAATATCATCAGATTTCCCATCAATTCGTGATGCTAACCTCTTGAGACTGCGTTTCGTACCTGATAGATCTTGCTCTAGTATAGAGCCCTGGCAGTCGGTCTTGTTGGGGGAAGCAAAGAGGGGAGGGGGTGCAAGCATTGTGTCAGCAATAGCTAGCTTAGTACCCGACCCTATGGCGGCTGCAGACCTGCATCCTCAACCCTGCTGACAATTCTCCTCTTGCATACAGCACAAGCACGGCACAGGCATGTTCTGCAGAAAGCAAGCTACGAGCTCTGCATTAGCCCCAAAAAGAAAAAAAAAGAGCTCTTTTCTACCATGCCGGTTTGGGGATGTGAATGGCGATCCATGTCTTGCATGAAGGCACCGGAATTCATCACGACCGAGAGACGAGGTGACGAGATATCCTGCTCGACCGCGCTCGTCTTTGCGACGTTGGGCATGGCTATACGAAAGACGCGCTTTTGCCCTTTTGCCCAGGCCGCGACGCAGAGATCCAGGTTGGTCCACGAGCCGGAGGAGGCCTTAAGCATGCTCAAACTCCGCGCCGTCGGCCGTTTGCGAATGGCCAGAAGATCGACCTACCTCTGCGCAAACTCTCCGTGGAGATACCGAGCCACACAGTTTGGAAAAGGTTGGATGAAGGAATGAAATCGGGTGTACGACTCCGAGATTCTTAGGCCAATTGTCCCAATTGCCCTAGTATGATGATAAACGCTCGAGACCAGAAGAGTCGGTTGGAAATAGGCAGTGGAGGCTAAGTGTAGAAATCGGATATTAACGTATCTTTTGTGATTTTGGGAGGTCGAAAAGAAAGGTCTAGGCTGATTCTAATCAATTCGGCTCATTTCTTCACCCTATCTCCTTCTATCTCCCCCCCTATTTCCATCTTACCTAGGTTATACAGAAAGGGGCAACTCCATGATATACCACCACCACATCATTTCTCAAAGAAAATAATCACCAATAATTAAGCGCATTCAACTTGACCTAAGAGTTCTATGATATGATTTGGGATTTGGATAGATTGATGTTGTTCGATGGTACCGACGATATCAAGATATATACTAGGTATTCATCCTAAAGATGTTCATTAGAGAACATGACAATTACTACCCATATCCAATACATATAATAACCATGTGCTCTTAGCGTGTCACTTGGTTACCTACCTACTAAAAATGAAAACAAGAAGCAGTTTTTTCTTCTTCCTTTTTTTCCTTTTTTTCCCCCCCTAGATGTTGTCTGGTTGCGGCCGATATCATGAGATGCCCCATTCTTTATCAAATTACTAAACCGTACAACGGCTTGGGAAACCGGATGAGTCAGTGTTTATGTTTCAGACCCCCATCCCCCATCGAGAACTCCACATTCCGATGAGAAAGCAATGGGGAAAGGCTACTGCAGCTAGCTTCGGTCAAGGAGGTACTTGTATATACTTGAATATACCTAAGGCCCTAAGTTACCTGATAAGGTAGGAAAATTTGTCTCGGTATAGGTATTGTCGAGTCGAGGCCTTCGGAAAGAGACTCGAAAACCTCATTCGTTAGGTAATGAATGTCTCTTCTAAACTGTCTACCTACTATGTAGGACCAAGGTAAATACCAGCAATATTATTCAACAAACATCCATGGATGTCGTCTAGGTACTGTTTCGGCGAATATAGATAAATAATAGCGGGTACTTTGACAATCTTCGCAGATACACGTTTACACCAGGATTTTATTGCCCTCTGCGCGTACTAGCATCGCGTGCTACTACCTAGGTCCTAGGTTACAGCTCGACATTAGTTACCTATCTGGCATGTTCTACTCATCGTCGCTCGCATGTAGTGACGTTGAATTGGACTCCGTGATCATTATTCTTCCGGGCCCACACAATTGGACTTTGAGTAGAGTTGATGCTACCTCCCTGCCTCCCTAAGCAGCTAGGTGAGCTGGGGAGGCGATAAGGGTGATTCGATGTGCTTGATTCTCAAGTCTCGTGACCGCGTTGGGTGGATAGGTCGTAAGTTCGTAATAGCTGGGGAATACTATGTGTCGTACTATCATACTGTTGTGAATGTAACGATGAGGGAGGAATGGTTCTTGTTTTTTTTCGGAGCCCCGTAACCCAACTTCCAAATCCGAGCTATCCCCAGGGGGAAAAATCGCGTGGTCCCAGACATTGGTGATATTGGGTTGTGGGAATCGGTGCCAGATACTGTACTTCAAGGTTGCTGGTCGCTGGTTGCTGGTTGCTCAGTATTACAGCCGTGCTGCGTACTATGTATATGCTGTAGGTACCTAGTGTACAGAGTAGATTTAGAAGATACTACGTTCGGGTTTCCCAGCAAAGAAAAAATAAATCTCGCTACAGCACATGTGAGCGGGCTACTAAGCCCGTTTAGGGATCGCGATTGCGCGACTCTTCTAATTAGCGCAATGATTTACGGGACCAACACAGCATCCAATGGATCCCGGACCGAAAGTACGGGCATGCGGTCCATAGCGTCCATAGCGTCCATAGCGTCTAATTATAAATGACCGGTGCGCTCAAAAGGTAAAGATAATCGGCTCACGATGTCAGGGGGGTAAACCACGATATAGAAGAGGTGATTCACTTTTAGTCACACTTTCGGACTTGAGCGACGACTTGAGTTGGAGGATTGGAAGAAGACATTGGGATCGCTGGCCGAATTCTCTATCCTACATACCCTACACATACAATTAGCATGGCGACGAGAGGCTACTATGCTGTTAGTACTATTATGGACCATGGTACTTTGGTCGCCACCTAAGGCTAGGATGCTCGCCAAGAATGTTTCGGGAGGCCATGCGAAAGCTTGACTTGACAGCTGTTGTGATGGAATTGCTGACAACCTTGGAACTGTTCTTGGTTAGGTATGCTAGCCGTACAGAGCCCAGACCGTGCAAACCGTATGTATTGTACATACAAACCCGAACGGCCTGCCGCCTGACAAGGTTCTGGAATATGTCTCCGAAACCTTTCGACCTCGACCTCGACCTCGGCCTCCAGTTGACGAGTAAGGAGTTTCGATATTTCGAAATTTCGATCTAAAATCGCGGCTTTACTGTATTTCTAGTGCTTAGTGCCAGTCCTTATCTTCGAAACCAAACAGCTAAACTCAAGTCAGTATCCCGTGGTGTGCCAAGCGATCATGCGGCGACATTTTTTTCAAGAAACAACCTTGAAATATCCTTGGGAAGATTACTACGTATTAAGAAGAAAAGAGAATTAAAAAAAAGACGCCGCGTCGGCAGACAACGTAAACGAAGCGCTAAGAGGATGAACTCTAACCCCTCTAAACCTAGATCAGCTAGATCAGCTAGACTTACAGATACCGCTACTGCATAGTGTAATAAGTAGCTGCATAATGGTAAGAAAGAGCCGAGAGAAGTTGCGAGGACCTGGAAGGCGCAAGACACTAATACTAGGTACCTATGTAGTAGTTAAAGAAAACCAAGAGCGCTGAGGCGTGTTGGCAAGGGTGACAAGGGCGACAAGTGGATGAGTGGATGTCTGGAAGGGACAAGGGGGGAGCTTAGCCCCTGGGGATCCATGGCAGCCATGGGATTTTCGACTAATCTAAGCAAACCGATCAACTGAATGCCGTTTCTCGATGACGTATCTGGCAATGGTTGACCCTAGAACCTTGGAACACTAAGATGTAAACGTGCTTAGCGGCCACGATGGAGCGTCTCTTCTTTTCGCCGCAATCCATCTCTACAGGTAATCCTTCCTCTTCTTCTTCGCCTCGTCTTCTTTCGCCATCATTGTCGTGTGGATTCAATCTTCCTGCGAGACGGATCCTTCGTCTCTTCACTACCTACCTTTCTACCCCGGAATTCGCAATCCGCCAACCGACAACTGACCACCGACCACCGCAAACGTAATATCGTAAGAGAGCTGGAGTCTGGAGAAGTACCTAGTGCAATGTTCTTTGCCATCACTCTACTCCGCTCTTCTCCACACGCTCACCTTCACCTTAACACACACCGGGGATCGTGATGCGAAGTCGTTACATAGGTAGCAATAGTATGTGAGTTATCTAAGCACGACCAGGCTTCCAGGTCAAGAAGGTATCAGATGAGTTCAAGAGATTAAGAGGATCGTTAATGACATAGATTCCCACCCCATCTACTACCTGTCTACCACCATCTTACCCCACGTAAAGTCGGCAGTTTCGCATTGGGTAGCAAGCAATGTTGTCTTACCTACACTCATTTATGTTCATCTGCGCTCGTTCATACCCATCTACACCCATCTCCACCCATACCTATACATAAGTACAACACGTCTCGTCGACCATCTCTCGAGTTCGAATTGGTTACCGAGTTACAGTAACGAGGGCCCTTGGACAATTGAGATGAAACCCCCCGCGGTGTTGGGTGTCTTGGGTGCCACTATTTACGCAGCCCAAGCCGGTATCAACGGAATTTTGCGGTGTTTTTTTGTCACCTATTGTATCTTTCTGTCCCCTTTGTCCCCTCTCTTTCTCCTGCTGCGGTGGAGGTCGTGTGCAATCGGTGTAACCCAAGGTCTGACCTATTTTATGGGTTCTGTGGGTTTCTGATGAGTTTTAATGGGACCTCTTTGTGCCGTAGTCGACGGGCTTAGTAGTAGCAGTGCTGCAGTAGGAGATAGGAAAGGGCTAGAGAACTAGACCTGACGGGTCCGAGGCAACCCGTTGCAGCTGCCGTGGTAGGGCAGTAATCGAAACATTGAACACAGGGCTATGGTATCTACCCAATACCTAATGTTTGTCAGGGTAACGGTCCCTACGTAAGTACCTTAGGTAGGCAAGGGCAAGTACCAACCTATAAACAGCTCAGTAAGGAGGGTATCAGTGTATCAAGTGAGGAAATACCTACCTATGGAGTATGTCCAGTGAAACCTCCCCCATATCCCCCATATTGACGCCCATACTTCCCAAACTTCCTTACTACTCCCCCATACCTAGCCCCAAGTCTCCTCATATAATTGTGCCCCTCTATGACATCATGTCGTTTTTGTCTGCCGAGGCTGATGTTCAAAGTCGTCATCTTGACTTTGTTTGTGCATCTTACTTTTTTTCCGCGTCGTCTTAGCCGCGACTAGGCGTCTTTGTAAAATGTAGGTAAAATGCTAAGAAAGATGTATGTAATGTTTAAGTTATGTACTTCGTATGCCTGGTATGGATGTGTCTGTGTGTAGGACCTACCTAATAGTAGGTACCTGAGAATGGCTCTTACCTTGGCCAATGCTTCGCTACTAGGTTCTAGACGTACTAAAATAATGGTACATATGTACGTGATGGTGGGCAAGTGCAGTCTGGTTCTTGTACGAAAGTACCTAAAGTCTTAAGACTTAAGCTGTCCATGCATATGTCTATTTTCATTTTCTTACCTGTAATTTTTTTTCTCTCTTTACATAGTACTTGTTCCTTCAATTCCCCCAACCAGATCTCCAAAAAAAAAACACAATCCAGGTCGAGGAACCCCAAAAAACCCAAAAATACAAAGCAAAGAGATTAAATCAGACAATTATTTCCCGCATTCCCCAGAAAAAACAGATCACAATAAAAAATCGGAAAACTGTGTGCCATGGGCTTGCATAGACATGGGGTCGTCTGACATGAATCCTGCATTCGGCTTGACCCCAAGGGGAGCCCCGGATTTGCTGGGAAGTCCAGCTTACCAACGTACCAACGTACCAACGTAATGGACATTTCGTCTTGTCGGGCCTCTCCCGATTTCACATAGTATTTCACACCACCACTACCATTACCATTACCATTATCATTACCATTACCACCACCACCTACCATCAACCACTACCACCATCACCATCATGTCTTGTTGGCTGAACTGGTTGAAGCAACCGAAGCAACATGGAAGACAGGAAGGCTAGAAGACGGGAAGATGGGAAGAAAAGAACATTCTAAACCAGCCCAACCTGCAGCTAGTGCTGTCGTCATACCTGTAGGGTCGGGTCGATGGCCCCCGTCCGAACTGCCTCTTCCTTCTTAGACGACTCGTAGACTTCCATCAAGCCTATCAAGCCCGTCAAGCCCAGGAAACCGAACAAGTCAAGGAAGCCCAATTCCATATTCCATTCCGAATTCCAGCCGCCAATTAGACGTTCCCATGTCCTTAAATTCCCAAATCCACCAATTCGTCTCAATTTGTCTATTAACTTATTCCTTAAGCCCAATGCATCCCTGTTCTCTGCTTCGTAGGGTTAGTCCTGGAAGCGTTCCATGCACAGAAAGAGGAAACGAACAGGGTCCTGTCAATTCCAATGGATCCAATGATTCTACCTATGTACCTAGCAGTTCTAGGTAGTTTCAAGGTAGTATATGCTTAGCCGTAGATGTCGAACAGCGTAGCCTCGACGTCCCTTGTTTTTTTTGTTTTTTAGAAAAAAAAATAGCTTTATTTCTTTCTTTGTCAACAGGTCGATGGATCGATCAATGGAGATGGAGACACCGAGATATACGTACATCTATACCTCTTTACGTCCATGCAATTATACAATCCCCACGTATACCGTCCATACGCCCATACGCCCACACGTCCACACGTCCACACGTCCACACATACAACCCTCCGCAAGTGTGGACTGACCGATCCACGATCTGCTAGGTCCTCCGGGTACTAGGGAATAGGTATGGGTATAGGTATAGGTAATAGGTATAGGTATAGGTATAGGTATGATAGGTACAAGCTGACGGCTCGAAATCATGGGTGTCACTGGACTGGCTCTGAGGTCCCTGGTGACTTCCCCATTTTTTTTCGGTCGCTCTATGCCTCGCTTGTTGCCTCTCCTAAGTTCTTTTTAGTCTGAATTCTTATTAGTATACCTAATGGATTAGTATGAATAGGTATGTACTTTTCTTATTCCTTGCTGCCACTATTAATAAGCTTTCAATCCGTCACCGTCATCTCCAGCTCATATTCATGTATATATAAACTGGAGACTATCCCCAGACCGGCGTGCTTGTCTCGAACTCTTTCCTCTCCTAAGCTTTCTTGTCTCGGGCCTAATTCGTGTCACCCTCAAGCCCTCAAGCCCTCAAGCTCTCAAGCCACCCACATCATATCTTCGGGTCCGCACCTTGGACTTCCCGATCTTACTGTTTATTTTGCCTCCCCTTCTCTTTCCTCCTCCCCCCTCCCCCTCCTCTTCTGGTCTGGGTGCTTAGCCCTGGAAGTGTTTCTCGTTACGAGGGCATCATATGTCAGTAACAAGATATACTCTTCCACCCGCCCTTTGAAGACCTATCCACTTCATAGCACCGCATAGCACTCCCTAGCTATCCCACCAACCGACCAGTTATGGACGGTACCAAAAAAGAGTGGTCCTCCACGTTCGGACCAAATGACGAGCAGCCGACTTACAGCTCCGAAGAGACGGTGGGTCACGTCGATGGCGTCGCCGCTGTCGATCAATCCCTCGCCACGCGAATGGTCGACAAGGAGAAGGTGAAGTCCGAAACTGGCAAGCGAGAGCTCAAGGAAGAGGACTGTGAGAGCGAGCTTGGCTTCGCTTTTCCCGCCTGGAAGAAATGGTGGATTCTCACCGTCATTTTCCTCGTCCAAACCTCAATGAACTTCAACACCTCCCTCTACTCCAACGGCCTCGACGGTATCTCGGAAAAGTTCGGCGTCAGTACTCAGGCCGCTCGTGTCGGTGCCGCTATCTTCCTTATTGCCTACGCTTTCGGCTGTGAACTCTGGGCTCCCTGGTCCGAGGAGATCGGTCGCAAGCCGATCCTACAGGCTTCCCTGTTTCTCGTGAACCTGTTCACTCTACCCGTCGTCCTAGCTCCTAACTTCGGCTGCCTGCTAGCCGGCAGGTTCCTCGGTGGTCTTTCCACGGCCGGAGGTAGTGTGACCCTCGGAATGGTAGCTGATCTTTTCGAAAGCGACAGACAGCAATATGCCGTAGCTTACATGTAAGTCATTTTCTCCATTTCCTGCTGAACCTGACGAAATTTGTTCCCTGTAGCGCGCCCCCTGCTTGTTCGCTCATTTAGCCCATTGCACAACCGTCGTGGCTACCAAGGGGCCAATTGGACTGGAAAACATTTGTACTAACTTTTCCTCATCGCAGTGTTTTCTCTTCCGTCGGTGGATCAATTCTCGGACCCATTGTGGGCGGTTTTGTCGAAGCGTATCTGGACTGGACATGGTGTATCTGGATCCAGCTCATCTTCGGAGGAGCCGTACAACTTCTACACCTTTTCACCGTGCCGGAGACGCGAACAACCATCATGCTCAACAACATTGCCAAGAAGCGCAGAAAGACAGGAGAAGACCCCAATGTTTACGGTCCCGACGAGATCGAATCCTTCTGGTCCCGTTTCACCTTTAAGGAGCTGATCTACACCTGGCTACGACCCTTCCGCATGTTCCTCACTGAGCCCATCGTGCTCACTCTATCACTACTCTCTGGTTTCTCCGACGCCCTCATCTTCATGCAGATCCAGTCGTTCTCTCTAGTTTACAAGCGTTGGGGCTTCAATGCCTGGCAAATCGGTCTTGCGTTCGTGCCCATTGGCATTGGCTATGTCCTTGGCTGGCTCTTCTTCCTCCCAGCCTTCAAGAGAAACCAGCGCCGACGTGAGAAGCACCCTGAAGATGAACACGCCCAATACGAATCGCGTATGTCCCTGCTACTCTGGCTAGCGCCTTGCCTGCCGATCGGCCTCATCATCTTCGCCTGGACGAGCAGCGGCCCACCACTCCACTGGATTGGCTCCATGGTCGGAGCTTGTATCATCGGTATTGCCAACTACGCCATCTACATGGCCACAATCGATTACATGATCTGCGCCTATGGACCGTACTCGGCGTCGGCTACCGGCGGCAACGGTTGGGCTCGTGACTTCTTGGCCGGTGTTCTCACCATCCCCGCAACTCCTTTCTATACCAACATTGGCGCCGAGAAGGGCATGAACCTCCAATACGCCTCCACAATTCTCTTCTGCATCGCCTTTGTCCTGGTTATCGCCGTGTACGTCATCTACTGGAAAGGCCCAACCCTACGCAAGCGCTCGCCCTTCGCCCAGAGTTTGGCCCAGGGTGCTGCCGACTTTGGAGGCCACCACCTCAGTCACGTCCACTCCCACCGCCCGTCGACGGCAGGAGGTGAATACCGACCACAAACCGCGACGACAACCTCGCGGCCACCTACCGCGCCAACCGCTGAGATTATGCAGAAGCGACCGGGAGACCGAATGTCAGCATCGCGACACAACTCGTACTACTCAAGTCAGCAGGCCGCAAGCCGACGACAGAGCAGGCAGGCTAGCCGTAACCCCAGCAGACGTAACAGTCTTGAGCATCATCGCAAATCGGTCGAAAGCGATAGCGAAGAGGGCGTGTCGCACCACCACCTTCATCGCCGCCTCCAAAACCTAAACACAATCGCTTCTATGCCCACCAACCCCCCTCCCAACCCCCAGCCTTAGGAGAATGCTGGGGAAAGCTACCGGGGCGTGTCGGTAACTGACTTCATGATGCCTGTGTGGGAAGAAGATGATGCTGCTGCTGCTGCCAGTACCTCTGGTGCTGCTGCCAGAAGACGGTAGGAACAAACATGTATATAGTATATAAAAAAATAAGGATAAACTACCATATATGAACAGTATCTGGGTTGCGCAGCAGCGAGGTAGGGAATTGCGACGAGTCCCCAGTTAGCAGGAGACTTTTAGATCGAAAGGCTGGCGTCTCTGTCTTTTTATTACTACCCCCCACTGTCTCGGGAAATGTGCCTCGCTTCGCTTGCCGGGACTGAAACATCGGGATGACATTCCATTGGAGGGCATCGTGTTTCGATGAGGGTTTTTTTGTCTCTCACATAGTAGGTAGCTTAACGGCTTTTTTTTCCAAGGAATATCCATCCTTCTGTCATGAGACTTCTTGGAGCAGTTTCGGCTCCGTCCGGTTCTGATTGGTGAGAGCGAGAAGAGGGCGGTAGAATAAGGCAGGGTGGTTTCCGCTGCCTACCACTACTACTACACGAACACACTACATTCGATGAATGAACTCGAAAAAAAAAAGATCAATACCCAATATTTTAGAAAGCTCTCATTCCGTGACGTGACTTGCCGACCCGAAGCGTGCATACGGGCGTAACGAGGGCCGCCCGCTGCTGCTACCCGCCAAGTCCCACTGCGGTGGTGCGAAGCAACGTTGCCCGGGTCCTCCACATACGAAAGGCGCGGAAGCCTTGTTGGTGGTGGTGGTCCCCTATTACGTCCGACTTCCCCTACAGTCGATACACATACATAATGGATCCGTCCACTGTGGAAACTACCATCCATCTCGTTTTCCCGTCTCGCCCCTATCGCGTCTCGATATTTCTCCCTTCGTCTACCTAGTAGGCTAGTAGGTCGGACCCCCGTAGTCGCGTGATGGGAGATCATTTGCTTGGCTACATAACATAGAGACTCGGCTCATCGTAGAGAGGATGATTGTTTTTCCTCCTTCCACTTTTACGATTGGCATTCATGAAGATCGTTGTGAGGCTGGCACGTACGATACGATTCATCTGCTTATTCGATGCCCCTTAGGCTAATAGATCAGTTGACCGAGATGTTTGGGAGCTCCATAAATTTTTTTCAGGAACGCGTCTTTCGTTTTACATTTACTGATAATGCCACCGAGAAAAGATAGCGATTAAAGTTACATGATGAAAGGGATTCATCGTGTCTGGTATATTATCCGAATACCGGCCATACTCAAGGACGACGAATAGATTAAACAGTGCCACAGTGCCAAAAAGTCTATTGCATATTCACAAATTCACGAGTACGAAGCAATATAGCATCTATTACTCAATTCGTATTGGTACGTCGAGCTACAGCTACGTCAGTCACATTATACACGTGCGTCATGATGCCCAACTTCTATAGTCTTGTGCTGCCCTTCCAACCCGACACTTTTGACGCGGTACCGCCGAAATTGTGGAGCCGCTCCCCCATAAGGTACGCCTCGTCTCTGATCCGGACCTGCCAGCCCTCGAATATGCGCAGCATGTTCCGCGTCATCAAGAGCCCTACCCAGAAGACCGCCATGAATGGGTAGGCCAGCCGGAACGTCAAGATTCGCATTTCCCGAGTCATCCCCTCATTCGCATCTAGCACATGTTGGAGGAATACTTGAGCTATTATCGGCGGCAGTATGATCATGAGGAGCGACACTATGACGCCGGGAACAACGAAGGCTCGCGTCAAGATTCCAATATCGGGTTCCAGCCAACCACGACGGAGAACAGCCCTTACGGCGTGAGCTGGCCTACCGCCGTACAGCGTCAACGCTCGGGAGCCGAGTTTAAGGTAGAGGATTCCTAGGGTCCAAGCTTGTATGACCCGGATAGTGTGGCCTTCCCGTAGGCCGTCAAGCCGTCTCGTAGTATCCATTCCGGCGGGATACATGTACGTATGCAGTGGCATGAGTAAGTAAAGCTCTACTAGGAGCGTGATGAGCAGGGGAAAGACGACGAGAAGAACCGTATAGGTGTAGACTAGTCGGCATGCGTGCGACATAAAATGGACAGCACGCTGGACAGCGCTACGGTCTAGCATCGAATCTGCCGTAGACGCCGCCCAAGCCCTCAGCTTGTTAATCATCGACTGTAGGTGGAAAACGAAGTAGCCCAAGGAGCCGAGAATATAGATACCGATGCTGAAGGCGTAGATATCGTTGGTCCGTATGTGGGAAGGGATAAGAATGTTGAACATATGGCGACCAAACACCAACGGTACGATCGTGAAGCCAACCCCAGTGACAGCTGCGAATATCCATATAAATAGGATAAACAGAAAGATGCGTAGTCGGAACCAAGGTGGGACATAGACGAGCTGGTAATGAATGCCCGAGTATAGGTCGGTTTCTGGCTGATCTAGCCTTCCGTCATGCCTCATTTCCTGTTCCGATACCTCGAGGAACACTGTCTGTCCTTTAGGGATCTTGACTTGGTCAGATGCCGGTGATCGCACGAAGCGGCCATCGGGAATGAGCTGTTTGGAATCGACAAGCTTCTTCTTCTTTGCATCTTGGAGAGTCATTTCATCAGCTGGGATTCTAGAGGAAGGTTTTGCCTTGCCTCCCCTAAACGTATCTTGCCACGTCTTTGGGGCGACTTCGCCTTCCCCGTTGACTTCTAGAAAGACCCTGCACCACCAGGGGAGATTTTGATATGGTGAGTCTCGAGACAGGGCCAATCTACCCTCCTCATCCACGCGCCGCTCTCCAAAGAGGAACCACGTCAGCCGTAGACCTCTTGCACACTTGCGGAACCACCAGGTATACATAGCGTGAAGGCCGTCACTAGGCTTGAAGAATCTAACGGCAAGGGGCATCAAGAAGTTGTAAAAAAGAAGATCGATGGGGAATTCCAGTACTGGCTCATTAGACGAGTAATGGATTGGTAAGACATTGGGAAGTGCTAGAGACAGGCCCCACACGACTCCCCCAAGACAGACAACGACGAGTGCTCCGTAGACGAACGCCGAGAATAGTATCTTTCGGAGTTGTGTAGTGACATTCCGTTCAAGGACATCTCGGACTGGGTGGAATTCTGGGTCATCCGGGTCTCGGATGAAATCTTTTTTTTCTGGTTAGCAACACCGTACTACAAGGAGGTTTGATTCCGAAATAAATACTTACATAAAACACCTTTCCTCATGATTTTGCGGCACATGGATACGAACAATGCAAAATGGAACATGTAGCCCGTGCCGACGAACCAATGCACAAAAATGGATGTGAGTGGGTAGTTGTAAGTGAATAGCAATCGAGATTTGACGGTCGTACCTTCGAAGAGAGGGAGTAAGGCAAAGTCCAACAGTAAACCACAGTACAAAGGAAATATCAACATTTCTATGCTGATGATTAGTATCACTTTCATGACACCGCTGGCCTGATTTAACGCGTCGATGATTGAGGCTTCCCATTCTTGGGCAGTTTGTCCCGTAGAGAAAGGAGTTCCTCTGGCAAGATAAAGCCCCGCAAGGACCGACAGGGAAACATATCCCAGAAGGATAGCCCAAGTTCTGTCATTTGCATCCCAGTGTGCTAGTCCAGGGTTCGCGGAGAAAGGCGATTCCGGGAGATTGAGATTTAGCATCCAAGATCCAGGCTGAATGGCGATGCCGGGAATAGACTTTAAGAACTCAAACATGCCAGGCCCAAAGACGAATAACCAAGACTGAGCTATGGCCCATTTAGCTGAATAGTCGCCGCCGAAAACATAGTAGATAACATTCCCGAGAGATGCAAAAGCGGATCGGATATCGCTCTTTACCATTAAGAGAGCTTCGTGGCTAAGAGCTGAGAAATTGCGCATCTCACTTACGGAAATGAGTGGCATCTCAGACATGAAACTGGCCAGAATTCGATCGAAAGCGCCGAGCGCAACACGTCTAGTATCGCTTCTTAACGTATGCATTAACTGCTTCCCGTGCTCGATTCTAAATATTATCCTAAATGCTTCAAATACGGTGAAGGTGAGAGTAGAAGTGTAGCCGACGACCAGTAGAACAGCATCCTGGACGAATTTAGACATGCTGAAAATGATTCGTAAAAGACGAGCCGGATTTGCCATTATCCAGACAGACACGCGACCGACATTGTAAGGTATGAAGATGCAGAGGAAAATGGAAATCGAGACGAGAAACGCGCAAAATATGGCGTTTTGGAATAAACCCGCGATTGGACCGCGCATACCAATTAATTCCATAATACCTTCGAAATCCTCGGCGTCTTCGACGGCTTCCGGGTCAAGGCCGGCAGCAACAGCAGCTTCGACAACATCGGGCGCTAACCCAGCTTCCTCGTCTTCCCCCCCAAGCATACGGTCGTTATCGAAGAATGGGGCATTCTGGTTGCCACCGAATATATCAACAGCGTCATCAGGCTCGATATCATCAGGAGGACCGGCTTCGACATCACCCCACATGAAATCGGCTACGCGTTCAACGATGCCACCGGGTTGTCGTACCACAGCCGCTACAGGCTCCGTTTCATGAACATGCTCGGCCATATCGACAGGACGTTCCGCCGGGCCATCTTCCATCGGTCCGAGTACATCATATTCAGCAGCTAATCTATCCTCCATATCTAATTGCATACCCAGACTCCTCTGCAAGTGCGACTCGGACGGATTGGCACGCTGCTCATCCCTATCGAGTGTCCTCGGTTCTGTTAACTGAATATCATCGATGTCTTCGGGGGAATCTATAGTAGCTGCGGTAGAATCAAAAGCAGATATAGCAAGATTTGAGTTCGGCAACCTAGACATCTCTTCATGGCGCACGTCGTGAGGAGTAGGGGGCAGGTCAGAGAAAGACCAATTATTGTTCGCAAGGGGATTCATCCTCTTTGGAGATCGCGGTCCATCTGAAGCAGCTCGAGCTCTTGTTAATGACGGCACGTGGGAAGATGAGACGCCATTGCCAGCATTGTCGTAGTTCGATGAATACGGAGAGACCTCGCCAAATTCGCCTCCCCAAGGCGTCCACGGATCATTCTCGGCGCCAGGAAGTTTTGTAGCTTTGCTTTTCCCTTTGCTATTAGAACTCTGGCTTGCCGCGATATCCCCATCGTCAGTCTCTGCCATCGTCCAGCTTGAGGTGTCGCTACCGGTCCTCTCTACTATGGGCGACTTAGATCTATCTGGAGAGCTATTGGGCCGACGTTCGCGTTGAGCCAGTATCGAACTCCTATCTCCGTCCACAAGATCTGAACTACTCTCGCCAGTGGTTCTTCCGGCGGCAGTTATCGATTGGGTCACGCGTACCCAGTATCGCATTCGATCCTCTAAGCCTTCATCTCGAATGATTTGCAAAATCTTTTCTTGATCTCCGCCTGCTTCTCTATATATGCGGAGATATTCTTTGACGGTACTTTGCGATACAGGGTCACTTTCTTCTGCGTCAGCGGCCCCTTCAAAGTGGGATGAAATAGGCCGATCAGCAAAATTACGCCGCGACGAACCAGCTTCAGGTTCTTCGTCCCGCTCTCCAATTTCAGCGTCGAATGTAAAAGTTCTAGTAATAATACCGCGATCTCTGCGATCTTCTTGCTGGACATCAGCGTCGGGTCGTGGTGCTCGTCGTCGGAATCCTGCAATGGGCCTCGGACGGGGATTCTGGAGGTTTTGGAGGTCTACCATATCACGGGCACGACCTCCTGGGTTCGCTCTCTCCAACTCGTCAACATAAGCCATTGCAAAGTTACCACCAAGAGGACCGGATTCGTCGTCAGAATCTTCTAGATCGTCTTCGAGGTTGACGTTGCGTGCCATGGGATTGTTCATAGGGCCAACTGGAGGGGGGGCCTCGTTTTCGGCTGCAGCAAAAGCAGCACGCATATTGATCTCCGGCTGCTGCTGAACCACGTAGTCTCTAACCAGAATGATCAAGATGAAACATACGATAACAAGCAGGGTGATGATTTGACCTTCGAGGACGGCGATGATAACTCGGTTTATGGCTGGGTGTCGCGTGAAATTTTTCAAAACAGAAACATCGCTCAGCAAAGAGGACGGGTAGCCGGCAGGAGGTGAAGTCGAGACATGGTTGACGGCTGTCACGTTGAGCTCCTTAACACCCGAAGTTGGTTTCTCGATAGCGGGGGATAAGCCTAACAACATAGCTAGCCACGATGAGGGGCTATTAGCCAAGGGTTTCGAAATGCTCTTCAACAAGCTGGACACGGGAATTTGCTCGATTACAGCTCCGACGCTGGCAACCGTAGTCGTAGCAGCAAACAAGGGAGAAGAGGCGCAGGTAGTCGCATAGGTGATGGAAAACGAAGACAGATCATCCCGGCCTATCGAAGTACCATTCCTAGTGTCGAGTACTGGTGCACCGGGACCGAATCCTTCATCACTGAGCCAGAACAGGAACGACCAGACGGAGCGCATGAGATATGGGAGCCAGCCTAGCCACACACTAATGACCAAGATGGCCCTCAACCAGACTAGGACATTGCGGACCAGATATCTAACCATGTGGGTGACGAAAATATAGAAAGGTAACCGTTTCGGCATATCTGGAGAGTATAATTTGGTAAAGCGGAACGGGGTCTTGCATAGCTCGCAATGTTTCTTTTGAGAGTGCGAGAGCCATTCCATCAAACAGTCTTGGTGAACATATTTAATGCTACCACTACATTTGCACGGGTAGAAGAGAGGCTCTTCCGGGGTACCCTCTCCTCTACATATCCGACAGGTATCGGGATCGACGGAGGTGTCGTTGCCGAAAGGCTTGACGCCGGATGTGGAATGTTCTGACATCGTGTCAGGCTTCGCCGAAGATTGCCGCCGCCGCTCAATGGTATTGGGGAATTCGGCGGCTAGATCGGGCAACCAATCTGCCATGACGGGCGTCTGCAGGATACGAGTCGTGTATCGATTTCGGATGACGATCGATGATTGAGGGTTTTCATCAAACAAAAAGGTGTGAAAGTGTCGCCCAGAGGGCTTCTTCCTGGGGTTTAGACCATGGGATATTGGTCTTAGTGGGTAAGAGAGATTGGTAATCGGTAAGGGAACAGATGCGATGCTCAAATAGTATGCGGCGGTGATAGTTGGATGTGTGGGTGTCGCACGTGTTCCGACTTTATATCGTGTACTATCGTATTATTGAGCGTTTTGAGTAGTAGTATTAAACAGATCCTACTAAGTAGGTCGAAGTTGGGGTTTAGGTACAAGGTATAGGAAGGCGGTAGGTAGGAAAGAGTTTGTGTTTGAGTGTCTGACAACCTCCAGGCTTGAAGTCGGCTCTTTGTCAGGTCGGTCAGGCGAAGGCGCAATCGGTCGAGGTCTAATTGGTTCCTTCCACGACCTAAAGTCGATTCTGTAGGTACTACGCAGGTGAGTGGTGAGATGTGAGAAGGTGTTACCCACGACGTGTAACTTTTTCTGCAAAGGGTTCAAAGTCACAAGTGACGAATTACGACGTACCTTTGAACTTGCAAGCACTTAATTGAAGTTAAAAGCCCATACCTACCTAGTGACATTGATTGATTATCTAATAATAAGGGATAAGAGTATTTCGGTGGCGATGATTCATCCAATTTAGCAGCGCTTAGAGGGGTCTAAGACTCTAAGTTGCTGCTACTTCTGTAACATGTCCAGTAATTAATACCAGAACTATTACAAAAGCGGACTACTCGGTTGAGCACCGTGTAAACACTGTTGAGGCCAGCGGAAATTAAGCCGTGCGTTTACTGTATGTTCTATAATGGATCGGGATCTTTGTTGAATTCATTACTACTTATATCAACTCTTGGCATTCATCAACCAATCGCCTCAACATTATAATACTAAGTTGAAGTTATACAGACAACATCGGATTGAAGAATGTATTACTTCCCGACTCACATAACCGGCTCTATGAACCACCTCTCTTGAAAATTTATTTCTATATGGATTACGACGACAGGAAGTTCCCGGATATACGCGTCCTCGCACAATTAAGTACTACCGATATTCCGGCTCTGAATACGATTCCAGATGCCTGGATTCACTGAAGAATATCCTCTCGAGAAAAGACTGCTGGGGGTTATTCAGGTAGTCACATGTAGGTACCGATGAGTTCTCGATGCCGCGTAGCCGCATATGCGAGCTGGCAGGCTGGTAACTTTGGGAGTTTATCGGTTTCCCAGACCATCCATAGTTCCAACCACTCGGGTGTGGTGTCAGGCTGTTAATTAGTGAATATACCTAAGTTTTCCTGAAGAGATACTAGAGTCTAGGGTTATTATTTGCACTGCAAATTATAGATTTATCTATTTGGAAAATATATCGCGTATATTTCTCCTCTTGTAAATAAACAAAATAAACATTTTCTTTGTTGCCTACATACCTCCTATGCATGTAGCGGCGGATCATCCTCGTATCTCTCTTGGCTGGACTGCTAATGTTTTAGCCTTTTACTGTAGGTGCAGAACTTGGGATCGGATGACGTCTTTGGAACGGGTGTTGCACAACGCTAGTAGAAACCATGGAAAGCAGAGAGGCGTTCAAGAAATCCAACTCCATTCAATGTTCCAAGTGAGATAAAACCAAACATAACTTGCTTTCTTATGGGGATATACTAGGTAATGATGATTGCCCAAGAGTCTTCTCATCTATGATTAAGCTCGACATAGCGACTTACTTTAGAATCTTCCATACTTGGAAATATGTAGACCTTACCTACCTATGTAGTAGTATCATTGCAACAGGTATATCCACGTGCTTAAAGTAATACCTACATAATATATGTAACAGTTCGTGCACCAAGGTAGGTGCGATGGTTTTCCACACCTACCCCTCATGTTTTCTCTACATCATGTGTACCTAAATTGGCACATTAACATTAGGCTGTAAGTTGTATCGCTCAAGTGTTGGATACTAATTTCGGCATAGCTCCTACAGTTATCACAAGGTTCATGCATGTACACTTTAACATCTTGCATTGTTCACCTGTTCACCTTCTATCAAATCTAATGATTCCATTGCTCTATGTGTTCGTCATCCCGCCAGTTCCTGTATCAAAACAACTTTAAATAATTTCCAAGGTTGACATATCTTTTTACCTTTTTACCGCCTAAGTATCGAGGGAAACGGGTACAGAATCGGAGAATAGGTGCCTAACCGAGACGGATTAGTCTGTTAATTTTTAAATTCGTTAGATAACTCTTGCCCAGTTTTTAAGCCTTTTTGACCCCTGCGTCATCCCTGATCATCTCATTTTTGTCACAGGGAACCGAAACGCCAGCCTTAGCCCTGGCTGCCCTGGAAGCTTTCAGGGCTCCTTCAACCCTCGAATCGTCCGCCCGTCGCAGCTTATCGTCAAAGCTTCTAACATTCTCACCCGGGGCCGTTCCATTCTAACCATTCTTAACACATCTAACCCACTTTCGACGACGTCTAAAACCACATCTTTTTGTCTATTTTCTCTCGGACCCTCTCGAGTTTCTAGACAACTACCTTAAATCAATTCCAGACACATATGAAGATATATCTGTCTCTTGAAATCGTGGACTCGATGTTGATGTTGATGCTGATGTTGGCTTGTAAATAAAAGCTAACTAGCAATTCTTCCCTTTTCTTTTCTTTTCGTCCATTCTACCCCGGTCGGTTTCATTTTTTTTTCATCGCGTCTCATTTTACCTACATCACTTCCGAACCACCACCATCTCTAGGAGGCTACGTGTCAAAACCATATACGTATACCTTAATGCGAATAGTCTTTACACTTTTATCGAAGCTGAGAGGCTGCTCGCGTTACCATGACTGTCGCAAAGGACGACAGATCTAAACCTAGCACAAATGGTTCAACGAAAGGGAAGAAGGGCGTCAACGGAAACAATGGAGTTAATGGCATAAATGGCAACAAATTACCTTCGACTACAAGACCGAGGAGTATCGAGCCGAAGAAGAAGAAGAAAGGCTTTTTCGCATGGAGCTTCAGTATCGTCGCGAGGTAAGCAAAGCACAATGTTATGGGCCATCATCACTATAACATACACATACGCTACCTAGGTAGAAATGGTGTACTAATTCTAATTCTTATTCTTCTTCCAGGTTACTATCTTGGTACTCTATCCTTATCATCATCTTCCGATGTCCATCCAACCTCGAAGCATGCACCGATGCGACGCCAAGGATCTGCAAACCCTACTTTGGCATTAAATCGATCGTGTCGCCGCATGTGACTCCATATTATGATACTTACGCCGCGCCCTATGTCGATGTCGCTAAGCCATACTACAACACCATTGACCGTATTATCATTACGCCCACCCGCACTTATGCTGTAAGATATGGCGGCCCTCGTGTGGATCAGGCTCGTGTTTTCAGCCAAGCCCAGTGGGAGAAGAACGTTCAGCCAAAATTAAGTCGGTATCA
The DNA here is from genome assembly GCA_022497145.1 of Rostrohypoxylon terebratum. Taxonomy (NCBI): domain Eukaryota; kingdom Fungi; phylum Ascomycota; class Sordariomycetes; order Xylariales; family Hypoxylaceae; genus Rostrohypoxylon; species Rostrohypoxylon terebratum. Next base: position 25,264 of record MU385970.1, read on the forward strand.
GACTCTGGCGAAGACTCGATACGATGAGACTATAGCCCCACATGTTGAGAGCGTCTCGGCTGCTGTCTTGCCCTACTACGAGATCGCGCGGACCAATGCGCTTCAGACCTATCACGAGGTTCTACTTCCAAGCTACCTATTCGTCCAACCATACGCCGCGCAGGGCTACGACGTCGCATACACGTTTATTACAGATACCGTCGTTCCATCAACCAAATGGGGTTGGAACAAGACGTGCGCCTTCCTTGATTCTACGGTTTGGCCCCATCTACGAGACCTTTATGTTATGAAGGTGGAGCCGCAACTCGTTCGTATCGGCGAGAGATTAGGCAGGTATAAGGAGAAGAAGGTCAAGTCAGTAATGGAGGAAGTTAATTCGTAAGTACACGCCATGCGACACCCAATTCCGCTTATCTCCTGCATTCATTACTGACAACCGAAAAGCTCAGCCCCCAAATCCACATTCGCGAAGCCGACAGCTTCTACCACTTCGACTACCGCTCTAGTCGTCGAAAGCTCTGTCGAACCCGAAACTAACCCTCCCGCAAGCGAGGTAGAAGCTTCCGATTTTCAACATGAAAAAGCTGAGATAAAAGTCGGCCAGAGCAAGTCACGCACACCAGAAGAGATTCGCGAGCACGCCGCAAAGACTGTGGCCGAAGATCTTGAATTATGGGAAGGCAAATTCACCAAAGCTGCAGAGGAAGGAGCTACAGAAATCGAGAGCCGCGTCGATGAAATTGCGAACCGTATGATCGAGAAACATGCTAATGGCGAGGGTAAATCCCTGGTGAAGCAGCTTGACGATACTGCCACTGCCGAGCTAGAGAGCCTCAAGAAGTCCATTGTTTCCATTTTGGCAAAATACAGTGACAACGCCGAGAAGAGAGATGAAGCCTTGCAAGATGCCATTCGTGCAGCTGGTATTAAAATTAGGGATTCGGCCCATAGCGTTCGCGCTTGGCGACAAACATACGAACAGGAAGCTGAAATTGCCGTCACCAAGGCTGCTGAAGAGCACTATAATATTCTTGAAAAGACCAGTGATCTTGCTCTTCAGAAGATTGGCATGAAATGGGCGTGGATGGAAGGTATCACTTACAAGGACTGGAAGAAGTACCACGAGCTCAAGGCTCGCTTTGAGCAGTGGACGGACGAGTTCAAAGAATTAATCACCACTCATCCCGGTATCTTGGCTGCCCAGGCAGCTGGCATTGAGATCGAGGATGAGGCAATGGGCATTGCGCAAGCCGCAGCTATGGAATTAGGACGCCTAAAGCAGGTTGCTACGTGGAAGGCGATAGCCGGTGATTTCAGTGACAACTTTGACAGCGAGATGACCGAATTAGCTGCTATAGATGTCGCTCGAAAGGCCGCTAGGGCTGCGCAGAGCGCTACTTCGGAGAGTTCTCCCGTGGCTGAGGAAGCTGAGAGGGTATTTGAATCAGTAGCTGAGGCGAGTGTAGAACAAGACATTTCCGCCGATGCCGAGACAGTAATCGTGTCTCTTTCGCAGGCAGATGCGGAGGCTACCGCTGCTAGTGAATCAACATCGACCACAGCCTCATCTTCAACCGAGGCAGCGCTTGCAGACGTCGACGGTTTAGTTGGTTCGCCATCATCTGAACCAACTGCCGTTCCAGAACAAGTTCAAGAAACAATTGTCGAAGTACCAGATAACCCAATTGTACCGGTTGAAGAAGTCGCATCCACGACCAGTATCAAGTCGGCCCTCTTTGGTGCTGCCGCTCAATCTGTCCCCTCTCGACAGCCTATTCTCGATGACAGCATTGACTCGTCTGCGTCTAGCATATTGTCAGTGGCACAATCAGATATTCCTGCCAGCATCACCTCAGTAGCACAATCGGCATATACAGCTGCGATTGCAGGTGCTGCCGACCATTATTCACGCGCTATGTCCGTTGTCTCAGCTCAGATCCACGGCCAACCAAAACCCGTTCACGAAGAGATGTTCAGTTCGGTTTCAAACGCCTACTTCGGTGCCGTTGCGTCAGCCAACTCTCGGCTCAATGCTGTCATGATGGCTGCGTCTCAAAGTATCCATGGTACCCCTACCGCCAAATGGATCCCGAGCACTCCAACTATCCCTTCTGTCGATTGGGAGAGGGTTCAATCTATCGCCCAGCAGAACCTCGATGATTCGGTAAAGTGGGCATCAGAGCAATACGAAGCCGCGAAGGTCGCAGTTGGTGCTGCTGAACCAACTCCTAGCACATACCTCGAGAGCGCAGAGAAAAAAGCCGCGAAAATCCTCGACCAAGCTAAGCACAATTATTATGCAGGTATAGGTCTAGCACATGCTCGGTATTCGGAGTTTCTATCTGCAGCATCGATAGCCGCCACCCCCACACCGACTAACATCCAAGAGTCCGCTTCATCCGCCGTTTCAGCAGCCGGCGACGTTGTCGGAGAGAATTGGGATGCCCTTGTTAGCCGCGTGAGCCTACAAATCTACGCCGCCCCCACACCCACTCCGTGGTATGAAAATTTAAACGCAGTAGCCGCTGATCTTGCTTCCGCTGCTAGTGACTATGCAACATCAGCTACGGACGTGGCAGCAAGTCAAGTCTCAACTGCTACGGAGTTAGTGGGAGATTATGCGTCTTCAGCTAACGATGCTGCGGCATCTCAGTACTCCATCGTGAGCTCACTCGTATCTGAGCTCATCGTCGGCAAAGAACCGCCGTTTACCGAGTCGGTTTATTCACGGCTTGCCGGGGCATATTCCACTGGCATCGCCTCAGCATCGAGCGTCGCTAGTGCCGCATCCGCGACGGTAGCCAGCGTAGCGAGCGAGGCAAGCGACACGGTCAGCTCTATCGTCGACGCCGCCGCCGAGAAAGTGAAGGGCACAGCACAGCACGGCAAGGACGAACTCTAGTTGTTGACGCCGTCACTCTACATACCCATGACAATTGTCATTGTAGGTAGACAGTAATGATAATCACTACGACATACAACACGATACGAGGTCTCTCGGCAGTTGAAGCTGAGATAATCTCGGGTTGGTCTCTTTTTCTTTCGCTCTTTTGGAACATGGCATATACCCGGAGCGTTAGGATGCGTGGGCACTTCTCTTTCCAATTTACATGGTCTTTTCCTAATTTTCCTCTGCGGGTATGCTATTAAAGCAACGCACGTCGTTTCCATCGATTATTTGTAGTTACCGTTCTAGATACGTAGGAGACAAGGGAATCAGGTTAGCAGGTGGCGGACATATATCTGGCGGAATAGGTCCCTAGTTTTTCGGCATTAGTCTACGAAGGACTCCCACGAGTAGGGATGACGACCGGAACGATTTGTTATAGCAGATGACGCCGACGGGGGCTGGCGAAGTCTTCTAGGTACGAGACGGCTCCAGTGGAGTCCATCGGGGACCGGTCTTTTGGGGAAGGGGAGGGCGAATCTATTTGGAGATGTATCAATAGGTGTATCACACGGTAACTAGGTAGGTAGGATCCTAGGAAAAACGAAGTGTATCCGCGAGGTACGAAGTCAGCCATCTACCGACCTATGCATCGCATTCATCGTCCAAATATTGTGCGCGTAAATTCCTGTTTCAATAGAAGATAATCCTGAAATTTCTCACATCGCGGAAAATACAGCCCATAAATTGAGACCAGAGGTACCCAAGATACAATGGCCTTCCCTGTCATTGGAACAATTACAAGCCACTATCACTATCACTATCACTATCACCCGCGGCAACTAAAAGGATACCTCCGGGGCTATCTTACCTCACAGTTCAGACAATAAAATGAACACATTCTCCCAGAGTCATTCAATAAAAGCAAAAAAACTAATCATCGTGTTCTGGGGTATCATTCATCATTACATCTCATCATGGGCGTCTTTTCTAGAATATGGACATCCTCCTCCCATATGCACAAGCTACATATGTGCAGTAACCCTTGGTTCCAACCATGAACGCATATTCACCCAACGTACCCAGGAAATGAGGGGGTTCCATTTACCTCATGACTTATTCACAATGTAAAGCGGAAAGAAGGATGATAGTCGCCCATGCTGTCCACCTCTTCCTTCGGGCGACTCAACCGCGCGTCTCTCTTACCCGCATCACGCATCTTGTTTTCAATCAGCATGCCGGTGAATAGCATCAATGCCGCGATAGCACCAACCCACAGCAGCGCCACGGAAACGCCGTAACCGGTGGGGTAATGTGGGGACTCGTCCTGTCGATAAACAAGAGCAGCTATGATCCCCGCAATGTTTCCGAGGGCAACCTGAGCGGCGGATGAGAAAGAACGTTTCCAATGACCCGAGACGTTGTTAGAAAGCCACGCGAGAGCGATAGGCGGGCAAATAAAGCCACCTAACGACACTAGGAAAACTGCGGCGTATTTGGCATCGCTCGAGAGATGTGCTTGGCCCAACAGCATGCCGTAACCGGTCGTCGCAATACAACAGCCAAGGATAATAAACCCAAACCGATGTTTAAAATGGTCCGAGAGGTACGCCACAGAGACCATACCCACGGCCGACACAGCGTAGACGGGAATGGTGTGAACTTGCGCAGCCCGCGCTGTCCAACCGAATTCATTCAGGATTGTGGGCATGAAGAATGTCGTCGCATACCCCGCTATCCCAACGCCCATGTACGTGAGTCCGCCGAGCCAGACCTTCCAATCCGTTAAGATGCGCCGGTACGCATATGCGTTTAGCGTATCCATGCGCGCTACGGCTCTGGCGCCGTCATTAGCAAGCCTGAGTTCCAATAGCTCCTTCTCTTTAACGTTGAGAAATTTGCATTGCTCTGGCCAGTCGACAATGAAAAAGGCGGATATTATGGCTATACCTGCCGTGACGGTGCCTTCGATAATGAAGATCCACCGCCAGCCCGCGAGGCCGTGGCGTCCATCGAGGGAAGCGATAGCATACGCAAGGAGCTACGTTGGTTAGCCTACTTCCGTTGGTACTTTAGGTAATATGGGGGGAGTGAGACAAGAAAAAAAGAAGGGGGTTTGCGAGACATGAGAGGAAAGCAAATTTGGTTGGCGGGCAGGTACATGAAGTTCTTAGGTCAAGTACTTACGCCTCCGAAAGCACCGCCGATCACAGTGGAGCAGAAAAAAAAGCTCATGCGTGTCTGGAACTCATGGCGCTTGTAATATGTAGACGTTAGGTAGATGATGGCGGGCATAATACCGGCTTCGAAAGTGCCGAGGAAGAATCGCAAGATGACGAGACCCTGGTACGTCGTCACAAAGCCCATACACATGTTAATTATGGCCCAACAGAACATGAGAGATGACAAATAGTATTCCGGCTTGGTCTTGCGAAATACCATGTTGCTAGGAATTTCGAAGAGGATGTACGGAACGAAGTACACCTGTGAAATGTAAGTAAGGCCATTACACACATTAAAGAGTCCGGCGCCGCGAAGAGGCCGAACTGTACTCTCCAAATAAGAACTTGGGCTAACTTACAAATAGGGCTATGTTGAATCTGTTTCCATACAAATCCAACTCCTCGGTCATGCCTTGAATACGGGCATTGCTGATGTTGATCCGGTCGAGGAAAGACATCATGTAAACGACGAACAGAATAGGCCAGACGTGCAAGTCGATCTTACGGAGGAGGCGCCGTTCCGCGTGAGCGTCGATCATACCCGGGTGGGAGTCGAGCAATCCGGTCACGGCTCCGGCACCTGGAGAATAAGTCACCTTCTCTTGAGCCATGGTAAGAGGAAGGGGCTTCGCCTCAGCCCCGGGAGTAAGTTCCTCATCAGATGCGTTGGTCGACAGCATATTCGAATACGTGACTCAAAAAGGCACAAGTCGAAGAGAGTTGGAATTGAAGGACTCGAAGATGGGGGACCATCCTCGAGTTTGATCTAGGCTCGCACGACAGGATACTTGAGTACGCAGAGGGCAAGGAAACAACCTCGAAATTGGAAAAGCGAGAGAAGCAAGGATTAGGTAACACCGACTCAGATCAGAAGGGAGAACATGAATTTTTGATGGCGGGGGTACGTCTGAGGATGAGACGAGGATGTCAGTGTGAGAGTGTGATTGTGAGTGAGTGTGAGTGTAAGAATTAGAAGAATTAGAAATTACAGATTAAAAACGATTTATTGTAAACTTATCAGGCGAAGGGAACTGTCTCGAAGGTTTGGCAGTTGCGATGTGGATGTGTATTACCGCGTAGCTAGAAATGGTAGGGAAGGCAAGGAGCATCCATGGATCTTAACCTGAAATAGCGCCGATGGCCAGTGCTTTCCTCCACCAATGCTACGCTATTGCCAGCATCGCTGCACTAGTATCCATACGGATATTTACCTACAAGGTGGTAAGTATTGACGTATTCAGCGTATCTACTACTTAATAGCCCTACCTAGGTAGTATCTAGTTATTATTCTTCTTACGCATCCACTAGAAGCTATGTGGTTCAGCTCTTCCTATTCTCATGTTCTCTCTGATATTCTAACCTCTTAGTTCTTTCCCCTCGAATTCTAGTTTGGCCGCGAGACATTTCGTCTTATGGTGGCCATAAACCCCAAGTCCCAAGACATCTCCGAGGCAGGCACAAAAACGGGCAATCAATCTAGAACGATCCCACCCCGATGTCATCCATATAGATTAAACATTGATCAAACTGACGCTTTCTTAGATCGTTCCAGGTGGGGAGTCATTATTATAAAGTTACAAATAAGCGTTGAGCTTTCACGAATGGCACGTCTATGGGATCATTCAGGACTCGTGTATTCACATGCAGATGCATGCATGCATGCATAGTACCTACCTAGGTCCTAGGTACGTACCCAGTCATCTAACGGATCGTAACGGACGTAAACCGATGTGGCGGAACAGATTCAGTTTACCTATTGGGTGATGGCCGAGGAATATTCGACACCCGCATACACTGACGACAATATGCTCAATTTGTACGATAGCAAGTCAAGTAAAAGCAATTACCTTGCATGAAAAATAATCGAAGTCCACAAATACGCGAATATATCCCTTCGTGCAATGATATCCCTATAACGACCTGGACCTGAAAGGGGTACCTAAAGCATTCTACCAGGGATCCTCCCATCAGAGACCTCGCTCACAAGTACGTGTCAGTCGCGTACCTTCTGCTACCATCTGCTCAGACACTAGGAAGGACTCTTGCCATCAACAAATATGAGATCTCAGCTTGGAAAAAGCACAGAGACGGCACAAAAAAGGAAGAACAGTTACCTAGGTAGGTAGGCAGGGAGGCGTATGCGCACACGAAAGTGTCTCAGGCTGTGTCACCAATAGTCGTTTGTGGCTGGAAACTCGCCACATAATTTAGGTCATATCAATGGCTGATGATAGTGGGGGTTTCTCCTCTTCGTGAATGGTCTCATTTTCTTTTGCTGGGACTTGTATTATACCTAGGACCTAGGTAGGTAGTCAGCAACATTCAACTATGCTGCAATAAAATCACTAAAGAATCCACTACAGATTTACCAAACCACTATCGACGCCCATTTCACAGCTTAATGGTCTCTATCAAGGGAAATACTCACGAGGATGGTTGAAGATGTCCGGAAGATGTCCGCGGGTGTATCACAAAATAGTTGCTTGTGTCTAGTGGACATGTCTCACTGCAAAGGTGAAGACTATGAGTTAAGGGGGCTTCTGTTGAAGGGCGGAAGTGAGTAAACACAGTCTCCCATAGCCCCAGTCCAACTTTTCCAAATTGTCTCTCTACCAAGTTTCGTTCATTGATGCGGTTAGGAGTGGTTGAGAAAGTTACCGTCAACCATGATCATGATCCCATATTAATATCCACATATCCACATACTAGGTATACATATATTGATATAGGTTATATACATACATAGGTACATACTTCGTACATGCCTCAAGTTACCTGGTCATACTTCCAGCTCTGGCAAGTACCTATGGTATGTAAGTACGCAAGTACGTAAGTGAATAACTCATCACAAAGATCTTCGCTGTGGCTGGTTTCCTTTTGGAGTCCAAGGCTCTTTCCCGGCCTTCCCTGGGTGTACGAGCGGGTGATAGTAGGTAGGTAGCATGGTTTGCGTGGTTTGTACATCCTGATATCCAGTTGCCCTCTTGATGAAACATGCATTCTAAATTATAATTATTAAGCATCCATGTATCCCTTGAGTGCCCTTGAATGGACATGAAGGAGACATGGAAAACTAGGCAAGAGGTATGAGATATTCGAACCTTAGAAGCTGTATATTCGCTCACCTAGCTCAGGAAGTCGGGTTGTTCCTACCAGCTTTGCTGTTGCCTTGTTATTAAGATTCATCTACTCGTCACTCTAAATACGGCCGGATGACGCTTTCTATCAAAATTCATGACATACTAACTTCCTAAGCCTGTTGGAAGCAACAGCTATATCAGGCAAGAACCATCTATCTTAAACACATTCTGATCGAAGGCGGGTTTCTTCAACTAGACGGACACATTCATTCATACTCACACTCGCACTCGCACTCGCACTCGCACTCACACGCACGCCCGCACGCCCAGCCCAAAACTCACACTTATCTAGAGAAACTCACTTCGACAAATGCCATCTCGTTCTTGAGGCCAGTCTTGAAACTCAGGAGCCTAACAATAATTCCTATCGAGAATATCCAACTCTTGTTGTCCACTTTGTCAATATGGCGACGACTATCATGTCGACCGACGACCCTAGATACTATGAGACCAATTCCGAGATGATATACGTGCCTGTAGCCGTCTTTCTAGCTATCTGTCCCATTGTCGTCGGCACGAGGATCTGGTCGCGATTACGCAACGGCGGAAAGCTTGGCCCAGATGACTACACCATTCTGGTATCACTTGTAAGCTAAGGCCCAGGATTTTCAGACAAGTTTGAGTAGTGATCGAGAAATTCCACACGCTAACAGTATAAATACAAGGGATGTGCGTTGGCGTCGAGCGGCATAATGCTCGCTGCTTGTCACTATGGCTACGGCAGACATCTCGCCAGCTTGTCGCCACAATACAAATACCAAGCTTTCAAGGTACGTTTCAGGCTATCGGTATCACATTTCGAGTGTGATGAGTATCGGGTGGTTTGATATCGCTAATCAGTATATCCGAGAATAGTACTTCTACCTATGCCAGGTCACTTACAAGGCTTGCTTGAACCTTACTAAATCCTCTATCTTGCTCCTATACCTACGGATCTTCGGAAATACCAAATGGTTTAGGTGGGCGTGCCGTTTTGTCTTGACTTGTGTAGTGATGTACTGTATTGCTTCGGTTACTGCAACTATATTCCAATGTATTCCGGTCACCAAGGCATTCGACAAATCTCTCAAAGGCACCTGCATCGATAACGGACATTTCTGGTATGCGAACTCGGGCTTCTCCATCGCAACCGACATTATAATCCTTGGTCTTCCGATACCGCTTGTATATGCCTTGCAGATTCCTAACGTCCAGAAGGCTGCTCTGATCATGGTATTTGCTTTGGGTGTCTTGTAAGAAACTACATTCGCTCTTTATCTCATAACGTGTGTAATGCATAGCTCACAATAGCAAATAGTGTGGTGATCACTTCCTGTCTAAGAGTCACAACTATTGACGTCCAAGCTACGACTTCGGATCCAACATACGACATTGCCTCGACCATGTGGACTATGATCGAGATGAACGTTGCCATCGTATGCGCTTGTCTCCCGATGATCCGTCCACTAATTGTCAAATGGTTCCCCAAGTTGATGCCCGCTTTTCACAATTCCCACGAACGTTCTGACAAGCACACACCTTGCAGTAGCAGCAGCTCATCAAAGCCATATCTGTGTCATAGCAATAAAAGTCACGCCAAGTCCGAGGAGAACAAGTGGTCTCGTCTCAACAGCAGCAAGATTGGCCAAGACGGGACGAGACGGCCAAGCCTTCCAAACGTTCGTAAGGGCGATTCCAACTCAGAGTACATGCTACAGGATGAAAAAGGGTTGCATATCCACAGAACAGTGCAATACACCGTGGAGTATTCACCCGACGGCAAGGCGACACCACATAGCGGAGCAAGCGTGTGAGGAAAACTGAGCAGGACCCTAGAAGTTGTCCAAACAATACCTAATGAAAAGACTTCATGTGACCTTGCTACAACCTCTCAGACGGAGAAAAATCCTCGCTTGACACATCTCACGAGGATTCAATTGTGCCGGCAGTGGATCACTTTACCCTGAACTTTCCCCATCTATTGCTGCCCATTTACCGAAAAGAGAAGCTAAGCTAGAATATTGTTAGATGGTATCTAGATCAGGGGTTGATCGGTAGTGTATTGCTAGAAAAGGGGTCCACACCTCAACCGCGTATTCTTAACTGCAATTTACTTATGCATATTGAACGGATAGGATTCTCTGACTTCGTCCGGAAGTAGTAGGATATTGCGAGCAAGGTGGTGTAACTAGAAGCCTTGTAAGTAATCGACACGCCTGATGACACGTTAATGAATTACATCCACTACCTATTACAGTATCATCGCGAATTCAAATACCCCAAGACAAGATGGCTCCGTAATCTGTGTAACTATGTCCAAGACGAGGACAAGACACTCGATAGTCAGCTATGGATCAGTGATGGGGATATTCCATGACTCTTCGGTCAGCCTATAGGCACCTCCACGATCCTAACGGCGCTTCAGACTCCTTGGGAAGGAATCGAGTTGGCCTAGCCTAGGGCCTAGGTACCGGAGAGGTAATGCAACTGTAACGGCGATATGTCGGCTATAATCTCAGGGTCTCACGAACACGATACGCATTCAAGAAGATAGTAGCGAATCCATAGGTGGTGACGAATTGTAACGGCCTGCGTAACATACTTAGTAACACGATGGCATATACAGCTGTAGCCGCTCCATACCTATTACCTATCCCCTGGACTGGCATTCGATAACTTCGATCTGCAAAGCGACACGGGTACTTTGATGTGATCGGCGTTCTGTCAAAATGCACAAGCCGTATGGATGACGGATGGCGCTATGTCGTAAAGCATCGCAAATTTACTAATCAGTGGAGGCTCCCGATGTGTCGGCGATTTGCTAAAATAGGGTTGCCCTCGACCAGTGGGTATAGACGGGCCGTGAAATCAGCTGATGAAATTCTCCGTCAGCGCTCGTGAACTCGCGATCAGCTAGCGAGGTATGGCATGCTGTCGCTGACTCGAATCGAGCCGCGCCTGAGATCACAATCTCTTGTACACTCTGTACACTACAACGTGTTACCGGAGGCCTTATGCTGTATACAATGAATATTACGGAAAACGCGCGAATGACCAGGCTCTGACATGGAACAATTGAGAGCCTCAGCATCGAGATGGACGATGACGAAGAAAAATTACGATATACTAATAGGACTAAAAAGAAAATGAATATAAAAAGACGAAAATGTACGAAAAAAGAAAGGACATTGAACATTAGTACTAAGCTAGAAGCTAATTCGGCTCCAGAAGACTCAATACGGTAAACCCTAAGATCGTCCTCGCTTAAATGGGTAAAGGGGCAAGCTGTCATGTACTATGTAGTAGGTTGCTCGATAATTTGACCAATGAGCTTGATGAATTGGGAAGGACAAGAAAAACCTATCTCGTCGTTTGACCAATCACGGAGCAAAGACGACCATCTGGATAGTTTAGCTAATAAGAACGAGATTGAGGCTGAGATTGGGGCTGGGGCTAACTCATAATACGAACAAATCCATACAACGCCCTAGAGAATTGGCGGTTAGCGCCATCGATTGGCTCGCGACAACTCGAGGCCGCGAGAGGTTGGAGACGATGATCTAAGCGCGAGGCCTCACGCTGTCGCCTTCACGACTCCATGGGTCCCCCAACCAACCTTGGAACATTCCTCAATCTGCCTCGTTCTGGTTTAGCCGAGAAACGTCTTACCAGGTAGACTGTCGAATAAGGGTCAGGTCTAGAAATTCTAGACCGAACGAGCAAAAAATAGAGACCTCGTGACGTCAATCTTCGCTAACCCTTCTCAGCGTAGTCGACGTCTTAGTGAGGTTGTAGTGAGGTTGCACTGAGGTCGTAGTCGAAACGGCCAAAAACGTGCGGAGGGCCCCCAGGAACGAGAAATCCCATGCCAAACCTATGCCAAACCCATGCAGATGTATAAGGTTCTTACATAGTACTAGGGGACGACATGATATACATGCACCGTTCAGGTCTGCTAGGGTCTGAACCTCTGAACCACCTCACATCAACCCATGTAAGCTTTACGGAGAATAATGTGCTAATCTAGGAACACGATCCGGAATTGTTCAACGGTTCACTGGTTCACTGGTTCACTGGTTCATTGGTTCACGGGATTCTGCACGGGATTCCCCCAACTCGAGGACGAGGATCATCAAACAGTCAACCTTCACGCATACCCGAAAACCCAGTCGCAGGTCCCTTGTCTACTAGGTAGTATACTTGGATATACTAGTCCATTATCATACCTTAGTAACTCATAACTTCGTACCTCGCAACCGAAGAGGAACGCCGAACCCCTCCAAGAAGTACAAGTCGTCGAAGAGGCAAACCCAAACCCAAATTTAGACACGAGATGGTTAGAGCCCAAGTCCTAGCTTACTCCTCCTAAGTCCGCATCTATCACTCCGACTCTGCCGCTAAATTAACATTTTTTTGGTATTGTTGGCTTCAATTTCGAAACCCCGTCGTCGTTGTCGACGACGAACCAGACACCTACCGGTGCGGTTAACGCTACCCGGTTGGAGCCGTGCCGCTTATGATGAAATAACCAGAGCGTGGGGTGGTTCCAAAGAAGTAAAGCCGAATGGATCGCCATGGATTCTCTACCCAGGAAAAAAGCCGTGCGTAGCTATCCACTTCCTCATAACCTCGTGTTTAGATCTCTCATTCGCCAGTACGTGGTATGAAGAACTCATATTGGGACAGGGTCGAGTGATGAACAGTCAAGCGAATACCCCCCGCGTAGGTAGAGTTATCGCCCGAAGATCTGTGGGCTTGCTGGGACTACAGGAATCATCGCCGTCGCCATCGATCAAGCTGATCAAGCTCTTCGACGAGGATACAGCAACGCAAACGCACATCGTGAGATAGACGAGACAGTATGACGACTTCAATTCATTACCAGCTTGTCGGGTCAGCCCTACGACTTGCATGACATGCATGTGAGCTCCCGATCTTTATTCAGCCTCATTATGAAACAACCATGTAGAATATCACGAATCTACAACATGTCAGCTTACAGCACACCTAAAAGTAAACCGGCGATTCAGATGCGGGAAACGAAGTCGATTATACCCTAGGCAACGTGTCGATGGTGTGGTCGAAGATCGGGGAGATCTAAGTCACCCTTAGCAACGCTTTTCCTGGAGACTGCAGGGTCTTGTTCGGAATAGCCTATAATATAGGTGGTGGTCCCCTTTAGGTATCCTTTTCCCGGATAGCTCCTCTCGTGAATTGATCCAACGCCGTCTCGTCTATAGCAGATAGATTCTTCTATTCGTCACACACGAGATTGACAGGTTGACACCTGCGGGTCAGCAAAGGTTCCCGATATACATGCCTACCTACATATGTATCGTGGTGTGATTTACCTCAGCAGATCTATCTTGGTAGACTGCCATAATCCTGCCATTGTGCATTGTGTCCATACCGCAATAGATCAGGTCGCCTACTTCGAGATCGCCTATCAAACATGGGATGAATATATCTATCGCCAACCTTCACGTTAGCAAGTCGTCATCGAATCCAAGACGTCAACGCATTATATATCAACAAGGACAAGACACTCTGGATTCTCACACGACGCCTTCGTATTCAGCATCCCAACGACTCCACCTGATTATACTACAGCTTTGATTACTTGACAGAATAGTACAGTACAGTATACGCCACGATGCCTCAATTCATCTTTGTCGAGCTCCCGAGCTTCCGCATCAAGAACGCGAATGGTCACACAGTCCGCCTTAACTACGCACAGCTAGGCCTCGTGGGTGCGCTATACCAATTCGTCCGCAGCGGGCTCCGCGCCACCGACCAGGTCGACCTGTCAGCCTCCCTCCTCTTCGCGGATGGGGAGGCGGACCTATGGACAGCAAACGGCGGCAACGGAGACGGCGGGCACAACCCGCACGCGGAGGAGAACATGCTGCTGTCTTACTTCCAAGCCTTCGATTCACCCGGCTCGTACCCTATTGTGGACGCGATGCTGCTGCGGCGCGGCGAGCCCTGCGCCAACTGTGCCGGCTACTTCACCCTCGGTGGCAAGCAGCTGCGGCCGCAGGATGGGATGCCGGCGTTCAGGGCTAAGTTCACGGCGCGCTCGGACCGCTCGTACACGCCCGTGTTCTACTTAGCGCGGGGTCTCGACGCCGCGCAGCGCGTCACGCTGTGGGCGCAGATCGCACGCATGCGGACCGACGAGCCTGGCGTCGTCGTCGCGAGCAGTGCTGATATGCCTGTCGGACAGGCTTATTACTTATTGAGGGACTCGCCTTGGTTCGCGATTAATGGCCAGGAGGGCATGACGGACGCGCAGATCGCAGAGGCGATTGCGAGGCAGGGGGTCCTGCCCACGTATTGGATTGGCAGATAGATAGGTGCGTACATATGTACTGGAATATGATATATATACATACAAGGATCTAGGTAAGTCTATCAATTACGTCAGTTTGGTTTAGGAACGACAACCCTAATATTGTACCCAGGTCTTAGGTCCCACGAATAAGGGCCACGATAATAACACAGTTCAGCTATATGCCGAGCGAGCATAAGGGTATACGATTAGGCGTCGTTTGGTATGAGATGGGCAGGTCCCTATCTGGAAAAGCAAAGGATGGTTCATCAAGGTCAAGGTCCAACTAGGTAGTGAACCGGGCCGCCGGGAGTTTCTAAGGGTTCCTTCGGTTTTCGGGGATTATTCGTTCTTGAGGTACGCATGTATTAGATAGATAAAAACATGTCGCGGGATAGACAAAATTTCCATTTAGTATAAGTTTTATTTTTTAAAGAACAGTTGATAGGTATGATATCATATTTGATGGGAAGTCGTTCAGTTCATTTGAGATATTAGGTAAAGGGAGGTTAAGGAGACAATAATAAATGGAAATAGCCGCTCTTAACTGCCCTTGCCCCTGAAGCTATACATATATCCGCATGCCTCCTCGTAATTACTAGCTAGGTCCCAGGTACTTATTACCTGTGTAGAAAGGCGGTTTAGGATATACCGTTCCTAACCAAATCTTGCAACAATTAATCGGATTACTCAACACCTCTGGTCTGTATTGTTTAGTATCTCTCAATGAAGAAGCGGCATTCGTTGATGACCCATAAGGCCTAAGATGTATCAATAGTATCTTTCATCGAGGCATCCAATGTTACCAGTAAGTAACTGAATAATGTTGTTGTATCAATCTACCTATGAAAAATGACAGCAATTAAGGAAGTACAGAACTATTCGCTTTCTGGGGGCGTCTCGTGAAAAGGAGTTACAGACATTCTTTTTCTATCTACTTATATTCTTATGAAAAGTCTACGCTTATTCTCGGACGATCGTATGATATGAATATTCTTCAGTTTTAATTTCAGACACACCCCTTAGGCCTTAAGTTACGCTTGTCTAGGTACCTAGGCTCTGTTACTTGCCCACCTAATTGCCCACCTAGGACCTAGGTTTTCCAGAAAGATTCGGTTCTATCAATATATGAAGAGAGAAAACCCGTACGCATAAGTTCTTACGGCGTTGGCCACGTTGTAAGGTTATACATTGTTGAAAGTGCAGGAGAGCAGTCAAAGTTCTAAGCGTACGTAAAGCACTAGGGCTACTCATGACATATCACAGAGATAAACAGTAAGTATTTGCGAACTAGAAGAGTTCAAGTTATAACCTTAGAAGCAATTGAGGCTTCAGGACAAGAGACCAAAGTAAACCTGGTATCAAATAGGGGCATATATTCTCGAAGGGAATCATGAGGTGCTAATAGCAGGTAGACGGTTGTGCGCAAGTCTCGGGCTATCATGCTACCTTCATCGACAATACCTAGATATCTGCATATAGCTATAAACCTTTAGATCAAAGACCCAAGGATAGCTCTAAACTGAGAAGCATCTGATGTATACTAGGTACCTAGTCAATCCCCCCTACTACCTAGGAAGATATTAAGTATTCTAAGCTAGCTACCTAGGTAGAAGAAGTTTAGGGTTTCTATAACTTTACATGATTGTAGTGCCATATTTGCTTCCATGATGATGCTTCATGTTCCAGTGGCCGATCCATCGGATTTGGTTGAAAAGTGTCAGCAGATTCGCAAGAGAGAAGCAAGGACAACAAGGCCCAGGATGCCGGCGCCGGATCTCCAAGTTTCATGGATCACGTGGAAAGGACCCCTATGTTCCAAATTTGATGCTATTATGGTTGGGGTATGTGAGATCCTTTCGCCACCTTTTTGACAAGAACGGCCTGCTGCAGGACGCAAATGTCCGAGGCGTATAACCGACGTCGCTAGGTAGGTAGGTACCTATACATATGCAAGACAGGTCGCTTTATGTGATGACAGTGGCGTTAGACTACTGCAGGAATACATGCAAATGAATCTGTGTTGAGGAGGAGGTTATGCGTTCCCCCGCTTCTCGGTCGTTGGAGACTCTCAACAGTATTGCTGCAAATTCGCCACCGTCAGAATTTGACACACCGATGGAGGCTACGATGTGTGGGATAGTAAGGTGCAAGATCTGTCCAACTCGAGCCGATATCTTGGCCGATGCCCTCCTATATCTAGGTCCTTCATACTTCCTAGTAATCAGCTTAGGTAGCTACGTCCGAGTTTTCGGACATGAGTGGTCAATTGAGCAGAAATTTGACCGCAGCGCATATCCATGAGGTAATTCTTATATCACCTACGTACGTAACTATCTAGATGGGTGCGATGAAGGGTACTCGGAGATATGGTGATATCCCAAGCACGTACATTGGGTAGGGGCTTGGTCATATGGCCGCGGTACCATTATAGGGTCCGCAATGATCATTCAAACAGCTTACAGGCTCTGTTTTTCATTTACTAGGTAGTGATATATCTAGGACTTCCAGCAATGGGAATGTATACGTCACTGATGACCACCCAGTTATGCCCACAGCTGACCTATGGCCGCTAGGTTTCCTTCAGCCACGAACGCCTCATATTCCGCTAGCTTTCAAGGATAGCCGGCCAACGCCCAAGTACTCATGAGAGCTCATCGACGATCAACTACTTGCAAGCATACAGTGATTTTTGCTTCTAGCTGCTCCTTACTTGGATATCATGTCAGTATTGGCTAGAGAGATAGGAGGAGTGTAGGTACCAGGTAGGTAGGTAGTAGGTACCTAGTTACGAGGATGTCGCCCCTATTACTAGGTCACATGATATTTTCACATATGCGTAAATCTACGCCGTGTTCTAGAAGAAAAGCCATATTGAATTGGACGCCGTTGCGTTTGTCATACTTAATCTTGGAGACCACTTTCGGTAACCGGGAAGAGTCGCGTCCATGGCCAGACCATTACCACCGACGAACATTTAGTCTCACCTGTAAGGATCCAAAACCTAGAACATCGTGCCGTGTCCGGTCAAGATTCAAGATTGCTCATTCGTCATCCTCAATCTCCGGCTGACTGGCAGGCGACGGGCTAATGGAATACTGTGTAACCCTGACCATATGCATACGGGACCAAGCGGTTTGCTATTACATGGGAACGTCATGCTACCTATGTACCTATGTACGCAACATGCTTTGGTTCGGTGGCTCCATATCCTCGATGTCCTTTTGCAATTGGTGCCCGGATTCCAGAAGACGGGATAGTATCTAATCTACCTAGGTATGTATGTAAATGATACCGACTATCTCGGAGTACAGGGTAAGAGAATGCGGATAGAAATTGCAAGTAGTATACCGTTACCAATGTACCTAGTATGTATGTGAGACTTGAGTATTGCGGGAGTTGCTAGCGCCAACCGAGTCTTCCGGGCGTCGATGCTACGGTCAGGGTCCAGGCATTTTCCGCATCTTGAACTGTTCCCGTCCTTTGGTTCACCGCTATTTGCTCGGTTTGCTTGGTTTTACTTATACCAAGGCGTGAATCGTATGAGGAATGGCTTGCTAGAGCCAACTATAAGAGAGTTCGAGTTTCACGTGGGAGACGAACGATGAAGCAGCTGGGAAAGTGTTAGTGAGTCTTACTTAGAAGATAGCGAGCGTGCTTAACGCTTGGCCGCATTCCGCGCAGGTCAGCTGCACGGTCCTCTTCGGAACATAAGGCCCTGAAGCCATGCGGTTTTAGTGCACTGACGAATCATAACTGTCTATTCTATTCCTCATTGACGATGGAATTCATTGACGATGGAATCGAGGCTGCGCAGGTACGGAGCAATTTGTCCGGAAAACCGTCTCACGACAGAGCGAAGCGATTGATAATCTTGGAATCATTAGAATCTAAGTAGTAAAGTAGCAAACATCTTGAAGCAACTAATGCCTCTAATATCAACAGTCTTATCAGACTATTCGCATACTGTACATACAATGCCTGCTTCGATATAGAGGTAGGTACCTTACCTAGTACTTAAGTCTTAGATGATGCTTTTCTATGGAGGAATTAATTAATATTTCGCGAATATCCTTAGGGAATTATGAATGTTCGGTGGCGCCCGATTTGCCGGGCGACAGGATGCGGAACAATGCAGTATTACCAAATGCGCAAAGAACGATGAACACATGATTCTGCTGTGGCGCCGTTGTACAGAGATCAGATCTCGCCAACTAATGTAGGAAGTACCGTTCTGGCGTCATTGTGAAATCCACGGAACGATGCTGGCAGCTGGTAGGTAGATGGATGGGTTTGTGCTGCAATGGCGACAAAGGATTTAATTAATTATTCTAAAGACGGTTTTACATAGAAAGAGAGTCGTTTCGGATTATTAATGTACGGCCATATCCGTCGAAACAATCGCAACGATCGGGATCGTATATTCTCCCGGCACTAGATATCCGGGAATCACGATCGAGCCTTATTGTCGTTCCGCGGTGGCGGCGCACGCATTTTCGGTGTGACCGTGCGTACGTACATATTACCTGTTGAGAAAAAAATGAAAAAAAAAAATTCTCTGAAATGTCACCAGTGTTACTAGGTACCTAGCGTCTAGGTCCTAGACTATCGAAAAGATTTCCCCCCTGATGGCGAGATGGATGCGCGGATTGGGAGCTAGGAAGTATTATACCCTGCTAGGCTCTTGTCACTCTTAACTTAAATAGGTCCACGTACCCGGGGAATGTGATGGGTTTGGTCTGCGCTGGCGCTGGCGCTGGTTTACCTTGTCACTGAAGAGATAGCGGCTTGGAAGCTTGGATCTCACCAGATTGGCGATCCCTTAACAAAAAGCCCGATTGCTCGTACGACCCAACCGAATATTTTGACTGGTTCATGAAGAGCGTCATGATAGGTAATGCTGGAAAAGGACGGTCCATTTATCAGAAATGTGAGCGGAGGGAGGCACGAGTACATACTAGAGGTTTCATTTTTGTGCGAGGGTTGGCTTATTGTATCCTATTAACCATGATCCTTTCTTGTTGAAGATTATAACCTTGGAAGTTTTTGAGGCCATTTTCAACATTTTCAGTGTCTCACCGCCGCGACTTGCAATCCTTATGATGACCGGTGACAGCGTAATATGAGCGCCACTATAAAGCCACGACACCCATCACTAATTTTACTTCGTAAGGAGAGCATGTATCAGCCATTATCTCATCCATGAATATGTTAGAGAAGCCTAATCAAACAATATTGCTCCATAGTAGTAAGTTAGGTAGGAATAGCCTCAACGATTTTTTTTTTTTCCAAATTGATCGCGACAGCCAGCGATAATAATTCAACGTTCTAGCCCAGCTTCATGGGGCTTTCCGGCTTGTTAAAGGTCGACTATACCAAAAAAGGCACAGCCGATGATCGACACGAGCATAAGCTTGACCGTCCCATTGGAGCAAGGGTCATATCATTACCCAGGCTGCCAGGTTGGGAAATCCGTGCTTTGACCTTACAGGTTCCTTGCCGAGTTGAACTAGTCCAACTCGCTAAGCCCTGTATTTGCATATCACCGCGCAGTAGTGTAGTCTGCTTGCGAAGAAAACAAAACATCCTTGACTCCTCGACTCCTTGACTCCTTGCCTCCTTACTTCTGAGCCAACACTGCCACGGATTTGCGAAGTCGCATCGCGACGGCGGCAAGGACGAGGATGGAATTCTCAAATGCCGATCTTGATTCATTTAACTTGAAATCAAAATTATATCTACCAGCATTACGCACAAGGTAGCACGGCCTGCGACCAGACTGGGCTAGATTTCAGTCTGCTGTCTGACATTACACCACATGTTGCATCATGCACCCCGTAAATAGGATATGGCTCTCGCCGAACTAGTACACTGTTGACAAGCTGATTAGAAAGTCGTAGATATCCCTGGCCAATACCTGCGAGGGCTTATGGTTCGTAGGCATGGCCAGCGTCGTGTAAGATGCGACAGATGCGACAGATGACAAAGCTCTACTACTATAGTACCGTAGCATGCTTGCTTAGCTACATACAGCGCGATCACATGTCTTCTGCAACATCACTATCTAAGTCCGCAGATATACCAGATATATAACACCCCCCGTTTTCTATAAAGATTGCTGATACATACCTAGTAGGTATAGGTATGCTCATATAGAGTCGCACCAACCTGCATAAGCGTCTTCATCAGAGAATGCCTTCTCAGCGGTCCTCAATATAACGTTTCGGTCCTACTCGAGCGTGCAGATGGGTTTGGGTATACGTGTACGTGTACGTGTGTGTATGCCCATGGGGAAAATGCGGATGTCGAGATAGTTCCATTCCCCAGGATTGTTTTTTTATCACCGAAAAAACTCAACATGACTCAAATATGAGATTAACACAATAAGCGCTACCTATTTGTGTTCAGTTTGAATAACACCTTTCTTTATCTTTATCTTTATCTTTAGCTATGGCTTGGGAACATACCCAGATCCAGACTGTTGGTAAGCGCTAAATGCGATCTCGGAATCAAGGGCGTTCATATTGCGGTGTGAATTCCTTGTCTTGGTTACTACTTATGTAGTATGTCTTGCAAGTTTCTAGTCTTGTATGCTGTACGCGTTTACTCGCTTTGTATTCTCGTCACATGGCCTTCGTGATCCCCCAGGGCGGGCGTTACATAGCTCTCAGCCTTACATGGATGGTTACTAAGGAACGGGGTTAAGCAGCACCGCTTATGGAGTGTCCGGCTAAGGAGGAAATCATTACTCACTTGAGTCGATCGGGAGATCCCAAGCATTAGTTCTTCGTTTCGGTCCGCTTCGTGACTTTTCTAGGCAGCTAGAGAGTTAGACAGTTACGAGAGAGTATCAAAATTGTCCCTGTCGATTTTTTTTAGGTCCACGATCAATTTGCATATACTACTTCATTCTATTTATTGCAACAGGCGCCATAGACGCTGCGAAATCACTATAGGCGACCTGCATAGCCTATCCCCCTGGCTTGTGTGACGGCGGCGAGCTGCCAATCTGAGATTACCGACGCATCGCATGAGGTAGGCAGGACAGGCAGACATATTCGCGACCTCTCTTCCCTGCCTCTTGCCTGGCTTGCTTTGGAACTTTTTTGTTTCATATAGGGGAGGACTCTCCAGTCTCCGGTTTTGAAAATCCTACAACTGCGGCTTTTTGTTTTTTTTAATTAGTAACCTGATGCACAACCCCGGAATATGCCCGCTCCATTTCGGAGTTACCGTGGTCCCAGTGCCTCATGGCACTCGACGATTTGTTCGATTCTGGCAAATATAACGCCGAAATGAACAACGGTCTCTTATTTGACTCATCTTGCTTGTCGATATCCGCTGTGGCTGTTACCGTACCATGCTATTTGGAAATATAAGATGAGCGTCTGGCGGTACTGGCCGCGGGATGTCGTCATGACCTAGGACATTTCCGGCTTGCGGCGGTATTGTGCCGCGTACGACGGCAGTGGGGAGCGTTGGCGCGATCGTTGTTTTTGAGGCTATCGTGTAAAAGTTCAGTAGGTGGATAAGGGCTGACTGCGGGCGATTATTATAGCGTCTCCCCGGTACCCCCATGTCGCCTTAACTCGCCAATATAATAGTGTATTTACTATAACGATCTGGCATATTGGGTGCCGATCGTGACACGGATCAAAGGGAGATCAAGGGGCACGATGGACTCGATAGACAGGGGGAGCCCGTAGCTTCGGATCCACTTTCGACCGGCGATAGCATAGGCACAAACTGTTGTTTGGTAGCACCGAGACATGGGTATTCAATTCCGCTGACTGCCAGATCTACGCTTCGAACACTCGTAAACGAGATGCGAGTGGCCTACGTATGGGCACGTATTGCGGCGATATACTCATTGGCTTCGGCGACGTCTTCTAGCCCGATCGAAATCTTGAGGTCGTCAGTTTTAGGCGTCAACTGTTATGGAACACGTTTGGACGATACGAACTTTCGAGAAAAAAAATTTTGTTGTCAAATAAAATAAGACATTAGGATCCGACTAAGCGAGAGCTCGGATCTGGAAACCGGTAAACGCATCTGATTGGTTGGCGTTTCGAGATGTTCAGCGATCGACGCGAGGATTATTTCAATTCTTACCCTTGTCGTAGAAAATCATAAATGTTCCTAGGCTATCAGTATGTAGGACTAGGTATTTTGTACGATGTGATCAGCGTTGAGCCTCTTTTCAGCCTAGTATTTTTAGGATCGCATCTCATTCTTCGAAATGTGTAGAAGCCGTAGATCGGACGTAATGTTGCTTGACTTCTTCATCGAGCATTCCTCAAACGAGAAGGAAATGTAAACGTTGCAGTGGCAACATTGAACAGATTGGCTAATGGTCCATAAGTCAATATTGACATAGGTATCCGCATGGATGACTTGGGACTGGCTTGGTATTACACGAAAGAAAAGACTGGATCCAATGATCCATCACAGATGTTCGAATGCCATTGACCAGTTTCACACCTATTGTATCTTTTCTGCGATGAATCAACCTTACTAAGTACAACGTTTTGATTTCGATATACCTATGAGAGCAATGCCGGGTTCGGTTTCAAAAAAGACAGCAGCAATGATCTCGATGCCTTCTCATGAGATGTAAATTTGAAATTTCCGCGATAAAAGGATGGTAAATATGAGAAAGGGCAATATTGGATTGCATTGTCAGACGCGTTTCGGCGGCACAGTATTAAGCACCTGAGCACGGACTGCACATAAGTCTTAAGATGCCGATGTGTTAGCGAGAGATCGCCAGCCATTTATGTATGCGCTGTATCAAAAAACGGAGCAGACGTCGTCGCGGCTTGAGCTGTGATATCACAATTATATCACAATTATATCATAATCGAATGTCAACATCCTCTGATTTGACAACGTTCGTATTCTAAAACAACTGGATAGCCTCGTTGTCGCCTTACTATTCATGGAGCTGTCACCTGAGAGGTACCTATGCAGCCATACTACCACAATAGGATTCAAAGAATCGCTTGATTAGTAATATGACATGTAGGGCTCGGCGATGAAGGTGGCGAACATCCTCATACGAGACAAGACCTACGAAACGAGGCGCCAACCACTACTAGATGTACGTAATATTTCGCATTTGTCAAGCAAGCCGTCCGGGGAAGGGGAGAGGCGGAGATACGCAGTCGAGTCCGGGGGACGAATAGGATATAGTGGACAAGTCGGCATCAACCGCATAACCGCACAAGAGACACACCTCGTTCCATATCAGGCCAGGATGAGAGGATATCTAGGATATACATAGGTAGTATGTGTTGGTGGGGTTACTCTACGCAAAGCGCTGCGCGTTCTACGAATTAGCATGTGAGCCTATTATCTTCTTGGAATAGATTTGTAACCCTAGACTGGGCGAGGAACGTAGATAGGACGACGCGAGATAGGGTTGGGTTGCTTCTATGCATCTTGGTATCAAAAGCGGCAAATAAATGCGTTGATCGTAACACTAGAGGAACAAGAGTTCCGTATGGCGATGATTGCGCAACCTATTGCTGTTTAATTGATGAGAGGGGGGCACCTTGAGCCTTAAGGGGATCTAGACGTTGTCCTAACAGAACGCCTAGAATCCGACCATTCTAGGGGGTTGGTTCGGCGACGCCCTTATGCCCTTCGAAGGGAGGGACCGGAACCGACGACATTGGAAATCGACATTGGCGCGTTACTACTAGGGAAAGGATTATAGGATTGCAACAATCAACCCAACGAGAGCATTGTGTATGAAAAGGTTGCAGGATTGTCTCATCGAGAGGCAAACTTACCCATGGCTCGGATACCAAAGACTCGTAAAGGAGGGCCGTTGTCGGAGTTCTTATCTTGACCAGATTCGCGAAGAGATCTGCCCATTTTTAGAAGGCTAGAAGAAATACTCACCCGTTTTTTATGCGTCGTATGCATCGGAATTAAATAAATTGTATCCTTTTTGGCGGTGTTCAAGTAAAGTCAGGAATATTGAATACCATCTGCATGATACTAATATAATACCGGAGAAAAAAAAAAGATAACGAACTGCAAACAAATAAAAAGACGAGCGATCGCGGTGTATGATTAGAAAGGGAAAAAAAGAAGTTTTGTCTAGAATTGTCGGCATCCGAGTGAGCGCCTTCGGGCATTTAAAGGATTGTCAAATAAGAGGGTCTAGACTGTCTAGACTGTGGCTGGGCACTGCAGATCAGATTTCATGATCTTGAACGTTGATCGTGCAACCAAGTGTACTAAACACCAACAACTCTCAACTATACCTAGCCAAGCCATATCGGGAGTCTTTGTCGAGCGGCGCCTAGACCAGACAGATGCAGGCCAGAGCCGACAGGGGGAGAGGGTAAGACAGACATTCATAGCAACCACTAAATAATAGTATGCCTATCCTGTTCTCTCTCACCGTCGCCATAGCTGCCTCGAATATGCGAGGCAACGTATGTGATTTTCTTCCCTCTCCCCAAGCATTATTTAGTCTGCCAGCCTGTCTGCCTGTCTGGTCTAGAGCATCATCCCCATTGGACTACTCCATACATACCCGAACCTTTTCTTCCATCAAATAAAAATTTCAAGAGACGTTACCTGGGGAGAGGTTGAAAATTTTTTTCTTCTTCTCTTCTCCTGAAAGCCCCTTGGTAGAGCCTCTAGCTTTCTAGCCTTCTAGGGACGAAGCCCCACCATTAAGGACGCTCTCCTGGCGTTCGCGTCAGCTTTTCTACCCTTAACCCCGGTCGACGAGCAAGGTCGGGCTGGCGGGCTGGCTGGCATAGAGCTATGGCCAAGTGGTGATCCGTCTCTGTCGACAGGGTGTGGGACAGGGGTGGTGAGGTATGGGTAGTATTCGCGAACCAAACTACTGCAGCTCGGTAAAAGCCAAGATAAAATCGTAGCAGCAAATCAGGAGATGCTACGCTACCTACCTAGGTACCTACCTAAATAACCCCCATGCTCGAATGCTTGAATTTGGTGCTGCAACTGCTGCAAGAACTTTTTTTTACGCACATTCAGATAAGGAAGCGCCAGCAGCTCTAGATGCGCATGTCCATGTAACGGCGCACGCAGGGTCCCCGACACCGCGTAACCGCCATCGAATTCCCGGAGACGCGACGGGCGACTGCGGGCTCAGACCTCTGTACAGTGTATGTATGTCTGGTATGTCTGGTATGTCTGGTATGTCTAGTAATGTACATAGTACCCTCTAAAGCGCTGATCAGATAACGAGTCGCAAGGCTCGGCGATCCAATATGCACTATGTATGTATGGTATGTATGATACATATGGAAAGCGTCTGTCGGTTTTATGTAAGTCGAGGCATGAAACCACTGGCGACTCAATCAAGTCTTTGCAGGCCTCACGGTATGGGATATACTGCTGTGTAAGGGACGGACTTGGCTACCGTTTGATGAACAGACTCCTGCAGCTCAATAAATCTATAGACGGGAAGAATGGTAGCGGATAGGAGGATGTGGGCCAGTCGATATGCAGGAATCTCTTTTTCAGACGCCTCGGACGTAGATCAACGCAGCGTGTATGCATGAGCAGCCACGATTGCGTGTGATACTACTATGTAGGACCTAGGTATGTAGATGTACGTACATACTCTACCGGCCTGTCGCGATCTCGACTAGGTAAACCGTAATAGTTACCCATGAACCTAGGTACAATACATCCACTAGTACCCAGGTCCTAGGTCCTATTATGTTGCCGCCGTCCTGAGGCAAAGCTTCGCTTGCAGATTTTGCAGATTGAGAACGCCGGAGTGCTTCAATATAGTACATACCACATGTATCACTAGAAGCTAGAAAGTAGCCGATTCAAATTCTTACATAGTACACCACAGAACCGTCCGCTACCTAGGTCCTAGGTCCTAGGTAAAAGTTAGAGGCTATCGAGAGCTGAACTCGCTAGTTAGTTTCGCGATTAGTGATGGCTGCTTTTAGTCCGAGACTACTCGATATGGCACGCCGCGCCACGCCACGCCATCCATCTCTCAACGATACGAAGTTTATCTGCGCCGTCCGCCAGTCCGGTGATTTTAATCATGAATAGTACATACATGACTGAAAAGATATCGGTATGCATCCGGACATGATACGGTGGCTGCGTAAGTTATAGGCAGAGGGAATTATAGTTGAAGCATGTCATCTTTCCATGTTCGACCATTAAGGTTGCGTCGACGCCGAATACCAATACCACCGTTGCTCTTAATCTCTTAGGAATGTGTAGCTTGTAACTTTAGACACAGATATGTGTGACGATAGTGCAGGAATAGTAATGGAACACAATCCTAGATACAATCCTAGATACATAAGCGGAAGAGTAGCGAGAGAGTCATACATACGTAGTAGAGGTATTAACACTACGGATTTCCCGGTAAGTCATCAATACGCCCGGGGTTTCTAGAATCGATTTTTTAAAAGAGATGTGATAAAAGAGGTTGTTGAAGAATGATCTGAGCTTTGGAATTCGTAAGAGGAAACAATCTTCAATATCTCCGTCGAACTGTATCACATATGCTTACCACGATAGGAAGATTCGAAAGACGCTAACAATGTTTGCCTAGTTTGCCTAGTAGTCTAGATCAGATGAACTTTAGAGGGAAAAACAGCCGCGATGGGTAGGACGGCACGGTGACGGGGGGACGGGGGGTACGGAAGGGGAAGTGGACGGGAAGTGGACGGGAAAAGGGGAACGAGGAACGAGGCTAACGATTACATACATAGTACAGGATGTCGAATTTACTAATAACTAATAATAAATAGCTGAAGCACGTTGGAGCCTCTCTCTCCAAACTTTCAAGCTCTCACCAACCGGGTATTTCACTAGGTCCTTTTATTAGTGATCGCCTTAATTGCCACTTCTATACAGCATAGTGCATGCCTACCTAGCAGCCTGGCAGCCTGGCAGCCTAGTTCCTAGTTCCTAGTGGCCTAGCATTTTATAAACTCTTTACCCTTTAGCCTTTACCCTTCGATGGCGGATGCAGCTCTTTTCTAGTTTCCTAGGCACGCACACAGACGCCAAAACCTCCTTGAAACGAGATGAGTCTCCTCCAATAGAATAGTTGAAATGTTTCGTCGTACGTACAGTAAGTCGAGGCGTGCTTATGTAGGCACATATGTGCTCCGATCGAAAGGATTCAACCGATTCAACACACCTACATAGATATACATAGTAGACGTCTAAGTTGGAGATTTATTGCGTGGGTCGCCACCATCACCGTCACTATGTATCATTGCCAACGCCGTTTTTACTTGTTTCTCAAGTACGTCAAGAGAACGAGAGGGGTGTTCATCGATCGGATTGATCAATTGATATCTGGGATGACATTTAATATGAAAAGACTGCATGATCCTGCTGATGATGGCCTGTGTTCTTGCATGCGCATTGCGTCTCTTCGAAAAAAAGAAAAACGAAGAGAGGGAGATGGGGAGAGGGAGAGATGATGGCAGGATTGACCAATGTGATATCGAAGCCGGAGATAACACAAGGTATATTCCCTACGTCATGACCGGTAATGGTGAACCGTGATACAAAGTGAGAATGTTCAATGTTGCTACTAGCGTACTAGCCCTGGAGATAAATGTCTTTGACCGTTTCGGGTCCAGCGTGGTAGTAGTAGTAGTTGCTCGCACGAGTGTTTAATCCCCTATTAGTACCCACCCGGTTCTAGCTTCCAGAGCCTTGCGAGTTCCACCCTCCGATCCTGGTCCCTTGTCATTGACCCCTGTCCCTGTTTCCTATCTTCCTCATCCTTACGCTTATTATTCGCGGCTTACCTAGGTAGACGAGGTAGACGAGGTAGACAGTGGCACCTTCATACGCTAGACTGTGCTGGGCTCAACTAAAACAACTTCGAGGTCGGTCGAGGTCGGATAGCGATTCTCAGCCAAAGGTGTACGGGTGTATGCCATGCCATATGGGTGTATGGGTTTATTGGCGTATTGGCGTGTTGGCGTATTGGCCGTATTGGCATGTAGCGCATTGGTGGTGTATGGCACCCGTGTGTCCCGTATGTACCTCATATATACGTAGGAGTAGGCATGTCAACTGGTACATGATGTATGCTTTCTTGCAGATGGCCCCATCGTCGTTTGATATTGCTCTAGGCAACGGGGGATAGGGACGGATGCATTGGACACAACTGATAGATATTATAATTCTCGCTTTCTCCCACTCGCTTTCGCTAGTGCAGGATCATCGTGTATCGAGAGCTCTGTTTGTTGGCGATGTTGGTGATGTCTACTAATATCCGTAGTCTGTGTAAGAAATTCGTATTTCACGTAGGAGGGTACTTGGTAGGGTACTTAGTAAGGTAGGGAGAGTGCTGGGGAGAGTGAGGCAAGGCAAGGTATCCGACAACGGTGTCTCGTCCAAATCTTACTCAGTATCACAGCTATGTACGTATTGTGACTCTAGAGATGTCAGTGTGTAACAAACTGTGTAATTACAACACTAAGACTGTATAACAATTGATTATGACTACTATGTATGCTGTAGTATAGCAGCAAGCTTTCTACTGATAAACACATAAACCTTCCCTAAACTTACTCAAGAACAAACTAGTAGTATCACGTATGAAAGGAGCGGGTAATAAACTATAATATGTTTAGCACTAAATAGTACTTAGTTACCTAGTAATGTGGTTATGGCTTTTCGAACCGGAGATGTTGATATTGGACCGTGATACTTCTTTCCCTTCCTTTTTTAATGTACTCAACCTGCTCAACACAGCTTATGGGATCAATTGATGTCTTTACGACTCGGGCATATCAAACAGCAGCTGGGTTGTCAGGTTTTTTACAGTGTGAATAAAATTTCTTTATTGTGCGTCCAATGATGCTATCAGTCCGTCGGGTCTCGCACATGTTGTTCTAAAAATCTCATTGGACACAAAATCAAGAACCCCTCCTAACCCCCGGCTCTCAATGGTCCATGTCCCTATCAACCATCAGCCATGGCCCCATAAGTAGTGGCCATAGCTGTGCATGTCTAGGTAGTGATGCATAACCGGGGGGGGTGTTAAGTGTTAAGCCCAGTGGGTCAGCTACCTGGTACCAGCATTATACCCAGTATCCATCCCACTAATCCACTAAAGATCCATTGGCAAGAACTAAGCAGGTAGAGAGAAAAAAAACACTGCACCCGCCAAAAAAGTATGAGCCAGTGAACCCAGCACCGCTACATGTACGACCTCCTGGGCTATGCGTTACTTCGTACCCGTTCTAGTAGGTCTAAGGTCCACGGTGTTACTCAAAGTAAGGTGCTATGGACACTATGGGCACTATGGACACTATGGAGGTAACTAGGTACCTATTTTTAATGTTGTATCCATCCTGCCGTCACTGCCATCTTTTGTATGTTGTATATGTTGTATATGTTGTATATGTTGTATATGTTGTATATGTTGTACTACCTACCTAGTATACATACATAGCGCCTGCGTAGTCTGGTGTAGTAGGTAAGGTAGCGCACATTAGTGATCCCTGTCACCAATTACACCACTTGTTCGCCCCCCGCCGCCTCAACATTGGCTGCCACTGGTAACATTGGCCACTGAATTGAATAAACCTAAGCTAATAGCCAACCCGCACCTCATCCGTGGCCGCCGACTTTTTGTGCCTTTCTTCCTCTCACCACCACAACAATCAACCACACATCTCACCACTAAACCTCCCCCCTTCCCGCTTCCCGCTTCCTACAGTTCAAAGGCAGGCCTAGGATTGTAGAAGATTGCTCATTGCTTCCTCCACAATTCCTAATTCATTCTTGCTCTGTTGCTTTTCGCTTTGCCGAACACGACAAGAGGAAAAAAAAGTAGCCTACTTTGCCATCGTGTGAATTTGACTTCGATCCGGAACCTGTGAATCGACTGGTTGTATTTGTTTTTTTTAACGTCGATTCCGATTCCCGATCCCGTCATATTTACGCTTTACCATTCACTGTAGCCTTGACAGTTGATCGTCCCCTCCATCGCTGTCATTTCAACCAAAGGCTCGGGAACCACCATAGGACGAGAGAGAGAGAGAGAGAGAGAGTTGATAGTGATAGAACACTGGTACGTTACTGGCTGACCTAGATTCTTCCGCACGACAAAGCTTATTGAACTCAAACAAAGGAACTATTTTGGAAAGAGTCCATACTCATCTCGGTATCTTACGTTTGGTCGACCCAGAAAACCCGACAAACAGCTCATAGGATTGCATTGCCTTTGTGCTTGTTGTCTTAGCATCCCATATCCGTGAAAATTCTAAATCTCCCCGGTTTCGACAACTTTTATTTTTTTGGCCACCACATATATTATACATTTCGGACCAATAAATACCATTCTTCTTCCTCCATATTTTCTGGAAACCTATCCAGCACTGGAATTTTTCCCTTCTCAGTGCCGAGCACCGCCAGTTGGTTGTGGAAGTAACGTCAGCAGAAGAGAGAGAGATATAAGCACTGTTGCTGAGATATTGCCTTTGCCTTTTCTCTTTCTTCCCTTCGACAACTTCGCAAGATAACTGGTTCTCCTGATTCCATGGGCGTTCTCTGAGTATTTCGGACCGCTCAATCCTGTTTGTGTAAGTCATCTTTTCTCCTATATGCTCGATTTGCTCTCTCTGCCCTCTTTTTGCCCAAGCTATTCCCCACTCCCAACATCGTGACCCGCATCTGCAGCTTCAGCCTCTTCTTGCCAACCACGTGGAGAGGAATATGTGAGACAACAAAAACCAGGAGGAGATGGGTTGGGTTGGGGTTGGGTTGGGTATGGAGAAATATTGATTTTCGACTCCGTCACCTCTGACAACGCCACACGCCCCGGATTGTCTCATTCCATGAGCTCTCCCGCGTTCCCGCTGTCCCGCTTTCCCCTCAATCACCCTACATATTGACCATGCTGGGTCTATCCTTTAAAATGACTTGTGCTGCCCGATGCTTTTTTGGTCTTGCTGTTGCTTCCGTTGTCTGTTGAATCGTCACTGCCGTTTTCCTTGTTCTTCGTTAGACAGCTGTGCGGAAGAGTCAGAAGCCGCAGGCCACGGGACAGCTCCGATAGCGAACCTCAAGTTGTATCATGGAAACTTGGTCCGAGTCGAACAATGCTAATAGAACCTTCCGCTTTCTCAGGTTTCTGCGAGTACCCAATCGCTCCTACACTATCAAAAGACGCCGTTACTGTTACTGCCACCTCCATCGCTGCTAGGCCTGACTTGCGGCTCGAGGGTTGGTGGAGAAGAATATTTCCCTGCTTTCCTCGTCTGAAATCCGTCGTCCCTAAGCTTAAGTCTAGCAGCACTACGCCTGCGGACGCTTCCCCTCTCCCTTCTACCCCCCTCATCTCTCCAGTTTCTCCAGATACGCAGCAACCCGAATCTTTGGGAATGCCTTACACACCTCCGTCCCACCGTTCTCCCGCCCCCTCAGCGCCCCCATCTCCCGAAGTTAGTCGTAGGTCCTCCTTCAACTCTCAGACCCCCACAACGCCGAAGCCGGTTCTACCGCGGTCGTCCTCCTACCTCTCCAGACATCGGCGGACGCCCTCCGCCGGGAGCATATCGTCGAACACAACACCGATCACAATCAAGCCCTTGCAACCATCAGATGGTCCGACTCCGGATATAACCCCTCCAGGGACATCAGATAACTTGAAGGGTATGGTAGCATCCCTGGCCACTCCGGTCAGACAATCCCCCCCTCCTGTTGCTGACAGGCAAACGATGCCTCCAGGGGCTATCATCTCGCCCCCGGAGTCGTCTAGTGAAGATGAAGGGTCCCCGGAGTCCGAGAAGCGGGGAAGGGAGATCGAGAACATCAAGGAGCTGAAGGAAGCTATCAGCGCAATACCGCTCCACCGGGCACCATCCCCTGTCCGATCTTCGTCCGCAGACATGTTCCTCCTCCCCAAGCCTAAGAACCTAACCGGAGAGTCGCGGCAATCGTTGCTTAGTGCTAACTTGCCCGCTCTCACCACTTCCGCCCGCAAGATCTCGCACTCGAGGTCGAACACCGACACTCATATCTATATATCCAAGTCGGAAGAGATATCGATCACTACGTCTGAGGAAGGGTCTGAGCAAGACGAACCTGTGAAGAAGCCGCAGATGGTTCGGAAGAAGTCGGGTGAGCTCGTTCGGCCGGCGTTGCGTGGACAGAGGCGGCCCTCGAGTATGCCGGGAACACCAACCTTCTCGAAGGCTGTACACTTCGACTCCCACCTCGAACACGTGAGGCATTTCCTGCAGGTTGATCGGCCGCTCGCCGTCAGTGCCGGTTCTTCTCCCGTCGAGGCTTACGAGAGTGAAACCGAATACCCCTTTGGATTTGAAGAGAAGGCTAGCCCGCGGTCGCCGCCATTCGAATGGGAACTTGTCGTCCACAACTTTCCCGCAGATACTCCGATTCGCAAGGCTCTCCCTATCCGGGTGGAAAGAGTGTGGATGTCTCCGGACCAGAAGTGTCTGATAGGGTCGGTTGCGGTAGCCAATTTGGCTTTCCAAAAGGCGGTCGTGTGCAGGTTCACGTTCGACTACTGGAAGACAACCTCGGAAGTAGCTGCCGAATACCAGCACGAGATCGCCCGACCGCGGGGCACCGAGATCGGTCACGACCGCTTCCAATTCAGTCTCAAACTGTCCGATTTCGCCAATCTCGAATCTAAGACCCTATTCTTCTGCGTCCGATATACTGTCAACTCCGTCGAGTACTGGGACAACAATGACAGCCTCAACTTCCAAGTCGACTTCCGAAAGAAGATGTTGCCCGTCAATGGCAAGAAAGGTGTCCAGCCTGCCTCTTCCCGACCCGTTAGCACTCTACCGCGCAGTAATCGTCGACCTAGCCCCTCGACGGCCGTGCGGCCGGTGTCTATGCCCGTCGGCTCTTTGGATGACTTTGGGCATGACTCGAAATTTTCTAAGTTTGACAAGTCGTCTTTGCACGAAGTCCTTGGAGATTCGGGACCAGCTCTACGTCTCAAGAATTCGAAGTCAACGTCTAGCTTGCCTAGCGATAACTTGCCAAGTCGGTTGTCAGCCCCGAGCGGTCAGGCTTTTGCCAATCGGTACGACTTCAGCGCCTCATTGAATGCCGCAAAGCAGGCTCGCCGGGAGTCGAGCCAGCAGGGCGACGGTCTGTACATGAAGTCTAATAAGAAGCCTTCTTTCGGCCTTGCCCCTGCTGCCCAGGTGTCGAGGGAATCCCAGGCCAATCCGGCCCGCTACGTTCCTTCGGCTCCGGCTGCTTCCGGTCCGCGAGCAACTACTGCTCATGGCCCTCCCGGTACGAGCTCTCCTGCTGCGGCCAGCATAGCATCGGCTTCGTACGAAGAGATTCTCAACAAATATTGCTTTGTACGTACATCCCGCGAAAGCTTGGCCTCTCGTCGAAACGGGAACCACGCATAGAGACAAGAATTAACCCACGTGACTTTGACTGACCTTTCTATTCGCTATAGTTCAACGGTTCAAAGCAATCTAGCCCCCAGTTGAAGGATGGAGCCATGCGGACTGGTCGATACGACGGAGTGGATTCGCCATCCAATAGCACGAACAGTAGCAACTCGAGCTCGAACGCCAGTCCCAGTGTAGCTGATCAGCCGCGTCACCACCAGGATACTGCGATCCACCACTCGCTTCGACAGAACTTGGGCCCGTATTTTGCTAACGGGTACATGCCGGCCATCGGCGGTTCCCCAGCAGAATCTCCGCTGTCGCAACCGCCTATCAACCCGCCTACCTCGGGTACCCCGAAGGATCAGGCGGCGTCTCCCGGTTCGATGGCTAGCTTCTTCCCTCTTGCTGGTACTGGTACGTCCTCAGACAGGCCCCCTGCCGACCTTGCTCCTTTCCACGCCCAGTTTGCTCAAGATCGTTTCCCGTTCGCATCAGACACTTATACTGCGACAGCAATTAGAGGTTGAGTATCTCGAACGGGTTTTGGCGAGACATATTCTCTTTGGGGGTCGCCCCACTGTGACCTCGTAATTGTGGAACGGCCTTGTCCTCGTTCCGTCTAATTTGGATTTTCGCGATTATATCGAACCGGCCTGCTGGAACTTCGATTTGTCCATACTTGATCCGCAGGTCTCACTTCGATACCCATAATGGTTTAGCATCTGTCGTCCGTTTTATACTTTTCTTGCCTCTCAAACTATTCGTCAGCACATGGCATGCATACCTTCGGTTACGGCGTCTCAAGAGATATGCATCAAGGCGTTCTATGCTTTATGATACCACCAGTAAACGATACGGTTGGTTCGGAAAATCTGATTACAATTGGTCGGCGATTGACCGACGTCCGCGACTTAAGACTCTCATTGCGTTAGGGAGCGTCGTGATTCATGATTGGAGTGGGAAAGCAAGCTGGGGATAGGATGCGTTATTCTCTTATTGCTGTCGCCTGAATTTCTGCATCGACGCCATTCTCAACTCTTTAGGGCCTCGGAAATAAACGGTCGAGGAAATTGACTGAGGAGTTTGTGGTGGGTGGTGGGTGTTGCGGTGAACTTCAGCAGAGAATAATGTGTTGTTCACACAGCATGGTGTTGGGTTATGAAGTTATGCATGCTGCGGGACAGAGGTGAGGTTGTGGTTTAGGATGAGTTATGGTATATTGCTATGATGCAGCAATTAAATACTTTGACCTTGCGACCCACCGCACTCTGTAAGACGGCATCTTGTCGAGTGCGTCGTAGCTCTGGCACCTTAAAGTGTTCGGCGGATCTCGTGCGCTGGGTTTTCTGCTCTCCCGTGCAGCATAGCTGTCGGCATATAAGGTTGTTGGAATCGTGCCGACTTGTACCATCAGTCAGGAAAATGGGATGGATTGGCGTAACAAAACATAAAATGGATACACGAATAGGTTGGATGGTAGTTTAATGGGTTGGCCCATCCCGGCGACCCTTACTTGAGGAAATGTAGGGACGCGTATGAACTGAACTTTGATGAACTCTACCTTGCTTGGTGCTCTCGTGCGTCCGCGTCTAGCGTGAATTTCATTTTACGGATGAAAACCTTGAATTGTCTCGCGCGATGGGAAATGTTATGAGTATTAACTAGCATTGCCATTGCCATTACCACCTTACCTTACGGATATTCAGCCCAAGACGTCTACGTGATCTCTTTACCCCTCAGATGGAGTCGGGGTAGCGAACCGCCTCAGCCAGTCAGCGGGGCCCATGTCATACGAAATGAACTGACGAGGCGTCCATCGAGCCAATGCGACTATGCGATTGTGATTACTTTTCCCCCATCTTCCCCAATTTGCTGCTTAGGTATCACGAAGGTAAAAATGTGAGGCCGGGGGCCCGAGAGAACAGGTCATGTGTGCAAGGGAGGTTAGGTAAGGATTGGTAGGTAGGTAGGTAGGTTATAACACCAAATTATATATAGGTAGGTATATTATATACCTTATTGCTAGGTACAGTATTGGGTAGGTGTATTTACTCTTTTTTTTTTTTTATACCTGTGGCTGTATATTACATGCACCTATGTAAATATAGGTACGCGATGCCAAATCTCGCTCTTTTTTTTTCCTTAAGACGAAGGAGCGTACCCCGCGGGAGGGTGCTGGCCGTCGGGGGTCTCGAGACCATGGTTGTAGTAGACGGGGGCGGGGTTTCCCTGCCAGGCCTTCTTGATGCTGGGGAGGACGGTACGGCCGTGGAGGCCGCAGGCGGAGGATAGGTTGGGGCCCGGGTACCGCTTGTTGCCGCCGGTCTGTTCGTTTAGGGGCCCGGCGTAAGAGCTGTTGAAGTACATGTCGCTGAGGGAGACGTTGCCGGACCAGGAGCGGACCTTGTCGCCGGTCTTGTCAGCGACGAACTTGAAAACGTTGGCGCCGACGTCCCAGCGACCGAGCGTGTGAAGGTCCCAGTTCGCCTCGACGGTCGCGAGCTCGCTGTAGTGGTTGTAGTAAGTGTCGTCGGTGGTGCCCACGAGCTTTGAGGGGACGGCGTCGCCGAGGAGGATAGCGAGGACTCTGTTCTGGATGGTGTACGTCTCGTTCTCATCGAAGGTGACGAGGACAAGAGTGTTCTTCATGAAGCGCTTGTCATTTAGGAGAGGCTCAAGGAACGAGCGCGTCCAGGATCCCGCGGTGGTGATGTCGCTGTCGTGACCGTCGCTGGTCATGTTTGGCGTGATGAACATCCATTGCGGCAATGTATCGGCCTCAAGGTCCTTGTAGAAGGCTAAGAATCGCAGTTAGTATCTATGACACGAGGCGAAATGTTTTAGGGGAAGAGCCGTCCCGAGGGCCTTGCTAGCCCCGGATATACTCTCAAAATAGTCTCTGCCTTGCACATGGAATAAGAGCTAATACATACTCGTCAGGTTCTTGATAACAGCCAAACGGTCAATGGAGCCGGCGTTGGAATTGTAGCTGACGGCCGGGTTGTGTTTGCGAACATAATCGTTCTTGCCGTTCTTCTGGTTGACGTAGGCGAAGCCTTCGAAACCACTGTACGGCATATCCTCCTGGTACTCGCCCCACGAGATGCCCTTGTCCTCAAGCAGATCTATGACAGTGGACACGTTCTTGTCAATCTGCGTGAAGTCGTCATGCTGCATGCCCAGGTAATCGCCGCTGATCGAGCCGATGTAGTTCGGTTGCGACGGGTGGGTGAGCGAGTGGTAGTTGGAGAGCGTAATGCCCTTCTTGGTTAACCACGCTAGGTTCGCTATTGGTAGCGTTTAGCTGTCAATTCTCATCCGGTTTTCTACTCTTAGTAGTTGAAGTGTAACATCTAAGCGACTTACGATCACCGATTGCCATATCATAGTCCGTGTTCTCCATCCATACGATAGCCAGACGGTCAAAAGCCTTGCCCTTGACATGAGTAACAGGGCTTAGGGTCTTCGCCGTGGCAGCGGCCTTCGCGACATCGCTGGTGGCGGTAGCGGTATAAGTGTTTTCTGCCTGGGCGGCGACGTTGGTCGCCAAGACCAACGTCGACAGAATGAAGGAACGCATGGTGTAAATTGACTTGTCTGAGTTCACAACAACAACGACGACGACGTCAGAGAAGAGAGAGGGCAACGCTGCAGGTAAAACTTGGAAAGCTGCCAAATTCCTTTTATGAGCTCCAAGACCGCGCAGCAATGTGGCTAGCACTTAGCGTGGACCCTTTACGACCCTATCGGCGCAACGATCCATGGGTACCTACACGTTTTTTCCTCTCTTTCTTTAGTTGAAGGAAGCCTCGTTAACTCCAAACGGCTCTAGCCGACGCACATGTAAGCGATTTGCTGCGACGATTGGCCGAGATATAGCACTTTTAATGGGGTCATCGTGTCTCCTTCAGCGGGCTGGACGGGGTAAGACCCGCTTAGGTTACATTCATTTCTTTCTGTCTTCGGAAGGTGGTCGATAAGGCGACGTGTGAGTGGGCGAGAGCCCAGCGCCATGGACCTATAGACCGGTCCGAGATTGTAATCTGGCTGGGTCTTTGGTTATGTATGTACTATAGTACTACGTCGTAGAATAGACGGGCTCGAGCGAACGGGTGGGTATTTCGGACGATCCCCGCCTAAAAATAAGTTGGCAGAGTTGAGGATTTTACGGTAGCAGTGTCGTAGTTGACGATCCCACGATCCCACCTAGATCTTTTCTAGAAATCTGAGTCTTGGCATGTCGGTCAAGAGAGTCGAGCTTTTAGAATCTAGAGATATAATATTTGAGGGTTTGAACTTTGAGACCTCTTTCTCGAAGTAACCTCCTCGGTAGCAAAGGAGGCACATGCTCGGTCAAGCCGGCGTCGACGAAAAGAAGAACACTGAAATTATTACAAGTTGAGCACGTGTAGATTCTAGTGGCCAAGCATTGGCATTGCGGAAGAAGTAGCGCTAGGCAGATAGTAAAATGCTTGTCGAGATAGCGAAGAATCCAAGCACCCCTTGGCTTAACCCTTGTATTTAGCGTACCCCGAACAAGGGCGCAGCTGACAATGGCTCGCTTTTTACTGGTCTCCGTCTTGCAGCTCAGCGTTACCCCTGCCCTACACGCCCTAAGATTCGAGCTAAATCGCTAGATCAGCGAACCTCCTGCCAAGTTGAGATGAGATGGGAAGTTGGGATGGCCGGATGGGTAGGACTTGCGAATTCTAACATAAGAAATGAAATGAAGCCGAGCAGGTGCGATTCAAGTGCGGTTCGTGTCGTATCAACTATCAACTAAAGAATCCACGTGTGACCCAACATCTTCTAAGCTACCTTGTATCTTCGAACAACTACTTTCTAATAAGCTACTAATCATCAATCTTCCCAGTTCTAAGCTCCAGGTCGGTGCTAAGACCTTAAAGAATACACGTGGACGATGGGTCAACAGAATCTCTTACGCTAGATACAACTTAATTCTCTTCGAACACCCAAGACATCAAGTATCATTTCAGCTAGAATTCTATCTAATTCGCATCGCCTATACCCAACTCATGTCGAGGATGCAAGCCGGAAAAGTTAGAGCATTTCTCGCTCGATTAGGCCTTCAAGATGAAGAGGTCCAAGATGACCCTTTAGCTTATGCTGCCCTAGCTTCAAGCCCTAGAACACCTATCGACACCTCGATTAATGCTGGAAGAGCCAGCGAAGATTCCAGCTTCAACAGCCACCGAATGGACTCCCAACGAAGCGCCGCAAACTCCCGGCTTTCCCAATTCCTCTCCCATTTTACTCTTGGTTTTGCCGATGGCCTCACGGTACCATTTGCGCTGACCGCTGGTTTGTCATCCCTCGGCCAAACCAAAACTGTTATATACGCCGGCGCGGCCGAGATATGCGCGGGATGTATCAGCATGGGAATTGGCGGGTATCTCGCCGCGAGGGGAGAACAAGCTTCGAACACGGATTGCTACGAGCACGACGAAAAGTTGGGAACAGACGAACAAGATAGTGTTCAAAATTATCTTGCTCTGTTAGACCTCCCACCGGATCTTCTCCAAAGTGTTAGGGCTCACATCGACCATCACCCCTCTATCCTGCGACGACTATTATGCAACGTTAATATGACGGATGATGGTCTGTCGAACAAGGCCAAAGAATTCTCTCCCGCAATTGTTGGCCTATCGATATCTTTCGGATACATGCTAGGCGGATTGCTGCCATTATTCCCATATTTCTTCGTTGGCAGCGTGGACGATGGCCTGCAGTGGAGTTTCTTCGTCTGCATCCTGACACTGTTCATATTCGGGTTTACCA
The DNA here is from genome assembly GCA_022497145.1 of Rostrohypoxylon terebratum. Taxonomy (NCBI): domain Eukaryota; kingdom Fungi; phylum Ascomycota; class Sordariomycetes; order Xylariales; family Hypoxylaceae; genus Rostrohypoxylon; species Rostrohypoxylon terebratum. The sequence continues at coordinate 65,013 of MU385970.1, forward strand.
AAGATTTCCTACTTCACCCCGAATCCGCGGAGGACCGTTGGCGAAATGAAAATCCTAGCAGAGAACCAGCTAAATGGAAGCGAGTTAAGCACAGCTCGTGGGAAGGGATCCGGATGGTTGTTATGGGTGGAATAGCTGCTGTCGCGGCCGTTTTGTGCGTCAGACTCTTCGAGGGGGTTATTTCATAAAACGATCATGAGACCCAGGATTATTGCTATGCGCTCTCCTACCTATGAAACTCAATAAGAATTTTCACGGAGGTATCGTCAACCATCACTTTGCTTTTCCATCGATGGTATCCTGTGATAAAATGTGAGAGCACTAAATTTGGGATCCACAAGGTCATTCAAGGTCTAGGTTGGACCATATTTCTGAATGACACTGACACTGAAAACCTGCCAAGCTATTACATGATTCCGGGAGGAGGTCCGCCACGACCCATCATAGGCGGAGGTCCTCCCCTGCCTAACGGCGGCGGCGGCCCACCCCGTGCCATCATCATGGGAGGTCCACCTTGGCCTGGAGGAAAATTCATGCCTGGACCTGGCTGCCCTGCCGGCCATCCCCCTGCAGTCGGCGGTGGCATGGTCGGCATTGGTCCTTCGGGTATTGGCTCTTGTTGGTTCCATTGGTCTTCACCTAATTCACTGGCTGCGGATCCGACACTGCCGTCATTCCTGGATGATGAATTCGACGAAGATGAACCGCCAGAGCTACCTTTACTTGTGTAACTCGAGCTTTGTCGCCTACTTGAACGTCTCGAGTGACGACCATTAGAGCGCTCTAAGTAGGCGATCATCAGCACTAGCCGTGGCAGATAATGCGAGAATGCAAGAATGCACTGAAGAAGACGAGAAGGCGGCAGCTGACTCACTTCGCCGGCAACAGAACCACAGAATCAATGCTAACACCAATGAAACCACGATACCGCTCAGGATTGGGCCGACGTTTTGGTCACTCCTCGGACCTGGATTCCCTGCGGGAATGACCGTTGCTGCTGGTGTCTCAGTCGGGGCGGAGTTGCCACCTCCTAGAGTCCAGGTTGTGACGAATGTGGAGGCAGGCCATACGATTGTCTGCGTGCGAATAGAGCCATCTCCAGCTAGTTGATCTGCCATGTCTTTCAAGTTGTCTTGTCCCAAGAAGAAATTGCCGAGAAACCTAGATTGGTGTTCCGGGTTGTCTCTACGGATATAGATTTGAGATTGCTGTCTTATTTAGTGCGACAGAACGTCGTGTTTGACGAAACCGGTTCTGATATTACCCCGTGGATCATATACGAACCCATGTTTGCCAACTCGTTTCGCTTTCCCGAGACATACGTGTGTATCGAGATGCTATATCAGTAGTCTACCCCATACCTTCAATGCCTGTGCCCAAATATTTTTACCTGCCTAGGTATCTTTTCTACTGACCGATCAGCGCCGTTCCACCTAGGTAGGTCTTCGAAATGGGTCTCTTCACCTCCTCGACCTGAAAATCACCCCACAACGGCCTGCGGCGTCCCGAGAAACTCGCGAGGCACGGTAGAGTCATGGCACAACGATGAAGATGACGGCGCCACTCGTGCGTCAGCAATATAAGTGAGGGGGAATGAAATTTGACAGCCATCGAAGAGGAACGACGACTGGGTGCGCGGTGCTGCAAACAGCCTTCGCCGATGGCTCACACCACATGAGCCTCGCGTGCCAGCATATGCACCTATTTAGACGGCTCCGCTCCCCCAACTCATTGGCGAGCCCCAGCTCCCGTTTCTGCCCTCGCTCGCCACGTCTCTGGTCCGACGTAGCTTGCCGCCCAACATCTCTCGAGGACGGAGAGATTTGCGAACCTTGTTTCTTTTTTCTTTTCTTTTTTTTTTTTGAGGAAGAGTCGGTCGGCTCTGCCGCTGCTACTGACCTGATCCTGCGGGTAGCCAGATCTCGGAACGGCGAGGGGCCTGGCTAAGCTCCGGGCAGACCTTGGGGTTGGGGTCTGTGGTTTTCGTCGCGTGGTACGGCAGACGGTTGTGGCCGTTCCTAATCTCGTGTTATGGAGACCCCTCGATGCTCGTGCCCGCCCTCGCTGCCTAGCGAGGTCGTTGAATGGGACGGCGTCTGGCGCGCGGATTGGATATATGGAAGCTGGTTGCCTGATGTGATACCTGCCCGTGTCGTTCCAGGGCGAAGGAGATATCGAGATCCTTTTTTCACCGATAATCTCTTGGATATCGAGAATGGGATGTTGTCGGTGCCGTGTGGAACTTGTTTCTTTAAATATAGGCGCCTAAGTGGATATCCACCGTGAAGACACGAAATCGTTAGCCTCCACGAAACTCACCTATACAGGGTTTTTGTACCTATGAAATATTTCATATAACCGCTATATCCTATCGCCATTGACCTCGGAGTGAAAAAGCTAGTATTTTAATCACGGTGTTACAGTAACGCAACGTATCACACATCAATCTCTCTTCATGTGTTTCTTGAATTGGTTGGGTTCACAAGGTGAACGATCTTTCGAAGTATCACAGGTGCGCGTCCACTACATAATAAGCCTCGGTCATTTTTGAACTGGAACAGATTCAACGGTATTCTAAGGAGCGAGTTGATGTGTCGTTGCGCACGATGTCCATGATTGATGAACCCGAATATGGATATCGAGTGACTAATTCATGCCCTACCCCTAGATTGGAAAAAAAAAAATAGAGGGAGAAAATGAGACTAATTGAATGATTTATGAAGTCAAATGTAGAGTGAGGAGAAGACTGAAATTCCGTTGATGAAAAAAAAAGGCCCTGGAGATGAGATCTCGAAAGGGGCAGAGGGGTTGCAATCCGCTAAAGACAGCCCTGGAGCCCTGAGCCCCCTGGCCAATTTGCGGGGGATTTACCCCATTACGTGCCCCTCATCAGGTAATCAATCCACTAAAGATCAGTAAATCGATTAGCTGGAAACATCTAGAGCGCTGGAGATCGGGACCGCTTCCAGATATCCGAATTAATCAATAAAATTTCATAAACGCGTAGCAAGAAGTTGGAAAAGACACCATAGACCGTTACTTACTCAACTCATTCTCAGGTTATCTTGCAGTGTACATTATAAAAATCAACATGTGGTAAGGCCGGTCCCTCACACTCTCATGAGTTGTTAGATATTGATATATTGCCTCTGTAGTAAACACATTTTGAACGCTCAAGTCGCGATCCGCTCGCCGTGTTGTACGTTCCCGACATGACCTCCTATATGACGCTGTGCAACGCATACCATACCATACCAATACGCTGTTACTAATACCTCGATAAGGCAAAAAATGGTTCGACTGCGCCGAATGCCACCACGAGCAGGAATCGCACCAGCTGCTCCAGACCTTCGAGATGACATTTGCCTGCAAGAAGTGCAGGAAGTGTTTCCGCAAGGATGCCCAAGAGTTCGAGGAGGCCGACGAATATTGTCCCCACTGCGATAACCACTTCGTCATCGATGCCGTCATACCTAAGCCTGCCCTGACCGTCGAAGGCGACGACGCGCGGATGAACAACCGTATGTTGAAGGACGATCGTGTGAAGCAAGACCAACAGAGGACTATCTTCGATATCCAGGACGACGCCGATAAACTAGGTTGATAGTAGCAATGACCCATACATACCAAATCAAGATCAAAGATCAGATAGGAAGATGGAAGATACGATTCTGGGCTGGGGAGCGATGCATTTCACATGATACCACACCTTTAGACTTTTGGAGAGGACAGAGACGACAGAGACGATCAAATGACAAATCAAAAACTGTGCATGCTTCCGGGCGGGTAGTATTGTGTAGTGTACAGATTTGCTACCTAGGTACCTACCAGGTAGGCTCCGTAATGATATGATATCCTCTATGAATCAATCACCTTTCTCCAGGGGCCATAAACTCCGGCTACAGCAGCGGCTACGGCTCGCCGTTACTCGCTACCACCCTCTCGCTCCCGCGTCAGGATGGCCGCGCTACCCGTTCCCGGCGTTCGACCGGTCTTCTTTTTAGCTGCTTCTTCTTGCTTCTCTTGCTCGATGTTCTTGACATAACCTTCGATATCTTCGACCGGCAGCATCTCGATGGTCTTACCGGGGGCCATGATGGCGATCTCGATGTTCTTCGCACCCGTTTGTACGACTTCCAGGAGTGATTTGATGGCTAGTCGGATGGTCGCTTCGCGGTCCATATCCTCCTTGTAGTTGCGCTCTAGGAATTCTCGAACGGTCTTGCTAGAACGGCCGATGGCATTCGCTTTCCTGGGTAGTGTATTATATTAGCATTGGCATAGCATAGAAGACATTTGTTGCAGTCTTGCAGTCTTGCAGTAAAGAGTTATAGAACATACCACGCAGAGTAGATGCCACTGGGCTCAGTCTGGTAGAGTCTTGGTACTTTGCTGTTCTTATCAAAGCCTACGATCATAGTACTGATGCCGAATGGTCGCACACCACCACTCTGCGTGTATCTTTGTTGCACGCCTGCGACGTATTTCGTGATATACTCGATCGACACGGGGTCCTCGACGGTCAAACGGTGCGATTGCGCTTCTAGTCGTGCCTTGTCGACGAGGATTCGGGCGTCGGCGTTTAGACCGGCGAATGCGAGGCATACGTGGGTGTCGATGAGTCCGATCTTCGAAGGGGTAATGCGGGTATCTTGCAGCTTCATCGCCGACCTCTTCTCGCAGCCGAGAACGACGATATCTGCGCCCTTCATGCCGACGGCGCAGGTTCCTAGGACAATGTTAGGCGATCCGAGTAATTTGAAAGACCGGGTATATATATATATATGTTTGTATGTGTGTATGTACCTCGTTTGACAGCTTCGCCGGCATATTCGACTTGAAAAACGTGTCCATCCGGACTAGAACTCGGTCAGAAAATTATAAATTGAGAGGAGCGTTCGTCTAGTACAAACCTGAAGACTATAGGCAGAGTTAGTGTTATGAATAGCGATATTGCTGAGGGAAGAATACGTACCAGAAAGAGCTCTATCGTATCCCGACGCCATGGTAAAAAATTAGAGGAACAAAGTAGATTGGGTTGTAGTGTCAGAAAAGGTGTCCGAGGTGTGAGTCGTGAGATAAATTAAAGCTCGAGACCAGCCGTGAATTTCAGTGATCATGGATGTTTGGTGTACGAATTAGGTACCTTGGTACGCAAGGCTGCCAGAAGTTACGAAGCTCCAACTTGGGACTTGGGACTTGGGACTTGGGGAACTTGGAAGCTTCAATGAGCTCCAGCCACTAGCACCGCCACATATCACGGTCGGAACTTCCACTCGTGACTCTACGAAGTACTTCGTAGCCCCCACGCGATTCCATAACTCTTGGCATTCACCTTAATTGGCTTAGTCACCTAGATATTTAACTGGAGATAGTGGAGATGATTGTCCTGTCCTGCGCATATTGAATTCAAGACTCCTCTCCTTACTCAACTCAACTCATTTCACATTTTTCATATACAAAAGTAAAAAAAAAATCGCCGCAATCATTGCTATGTTATGCTCCATACAGGTTCAAATCTAACGAAAAACCATGGATACCTCCCTTTGCGCCGTTACTCCCTATTGTACACTATAATTGAATTCTTTGTTCATGACCATCAGTCCTGCACGCTGTCAGACTGTCAACCCCCAAAATCAACCCCAAACACTTTATCCAAATTGCTTGTTCTCAATCCATTTTCTCTCTTCTAACCACGAACCCACTTCACGACTTCTCGCGTCGAGTCTTGCTTTGAAACCTGCGCACCACTGACGTTCCAGGTCGCTTTCTACAAAACGTCCGATGCTATTGTAGAACGAGCTCACTAGAAAGAATGGCGCAGCTAAGAGGTCTGGCTGTCCCGTCGTTTGGAGGGTAAAGTCTAAGCTTCGGCACAGGTTCGCTGCGACCACCCTAGTCTGGCATGGTTGATACTTCCTGGGATCTACGCCGGGCGGTATGTCACACATGCTTGGAATCGACGTATCATCGCTTCCTGGTTCGAAAATGGCCTCTATGAGCGCATATGTGCACTGATGGAAACTGATGAGGACGCCCCAATAGCAGACGTGCACTAATCCCATCAACGGTGAGAGAAAGTTGAACGCGTCTAAAAAGGGCACTTGAGCACCACTAGCTGTTGCGTCCGCCACCCAGTAAAGGGGAGACCCTTGCTCGTCAACTCGTTGGTGCACCATGCTGTACCAGATGTCAAATTGCCTCTCGATATTGATGCAGCTGATTAAAAGGTCCTTGGCTTTCGAACGGCGAGCCCCACTCGCCTCCATTGCTGTAACACGGTCCGCTCGCGAGAATATCGACGGCAAAAGGACCACTATGTCGAGGAGATCGTCAAGCGGTGTCCTCGGATGACGTTCCCAGGGCACGACCGTCCATTCTGGAGAACACAGAAACGTCGGCTGGCGGTCTAGTAATGCGGCCCAAATCTACCGTTACGATTAGTTGTTGGTTACGTCAACATTAATGATGCACTTACAGCATTTGGTCGATAGACTCTAGCGAAGAAATGATGCTCTGGGAAGGACTGATACGCCCCAGGACCCGGTCCACGGATTCTATCGTTCAGAGCAGCAGGACTTTTCCATGGCGGCTCATTGCTATAAACGGCCGACGAATTTTGCTAAAACCATAGTTCAGCAATCTGAGAAACAGTATTACACGATCACTATCAACGCACCTCGTATAAAAATAGGCAGAGCCCCTCTGAGTTGCCGTTAGGTGATTGCCTAACATTGCTTTTAGGTGGTAGGTAGATGAGACATCGCGCCTTCATGCTAAAAGGGTCGTAATTAAATGTCGGGCTAGCATCCAGAGCCCGAGGGCTACCCAAGGACAACGTCACTTCATTTCTCCGCGCCGATCCACTTCCGAGCCTAATCGCAGAACTGAGGTCTGTCTGAAGAGCAACAAATCGAACGCGATGTGACCCGGCGGCGGACGATAACGACACCACGTCCATCCATGCTGGCTGCCACGGCTCGGTTGCTATGAAATTTAGTTTCTCTACTTGTCGGGCCTCGGTAACTTTAGACTTCTTGCTACTCGGCTGGTTCCGCGGCGGATGGGACGAACATCTCCCTTTATCGTCTGGAGTACCAACGATGAAAACAGTCTAATTCGTATTCAATTAGCCATCGTACAGATCTCTAGTTGAAGCGGCGACGATAAATGAAAATTGAATATAAGTCCGCGGATCAAGTAGGGAAAGTTAATGATGACCACTTCTCAATAGCAAGCTTTTTCTGGATCGATTCACTTCCAGTGAATTAGGAAACAAGCTACTAACCTCTCTTTCGTATCCGCCACATTCGCGACCATAGTCCGTACATTTCTTACAGAACGGCCTTCCATTGTCGCATGCGACTCGCCTAGCTCGACAGGTATTACACCCTTTATATTTTCCAGGGACACCGACCATTTTGAATATTCGATCCTATTAGACGTGTGAGAAAGCTAGATGTTACGTCGTATCACGCATATTTGATTTCGGCGGTTAGAACTATGGAATGACTGACCCGTCAGATGGGTACGATCATATAAAATCCTGCGCGATACGTCTTTATGATGAGTCGATCTCGAATGTAGGACTCGAGGCGGGCTTCGTGGTATATAAGGAATTCGAAGTGAAGAACCCGATCGGTCGAGGATGACGATTGATATTTAAGACGAATTATACCGACTATTTTGTGCGAAACGGCTTCGTCCCGACTTCTACAAACGATTCATGCATCCAAGCTGCACATATACCTGCCCCTCTCTCTATATATATTTATATATCACGCGGAACAACTCATTATAGACAGGAAGGGACAAGTATAGTAACACCAAACAGTTTCTCTCCCAAGATCGCCAAGGTCCTGGTAAATGGCTGCAGGATGTACACTACTCCTACGCTTGTAGGAGATTGTTAGCATGACGAGTACGTGACAAAATGAAACCAAATCTAGGCAGGAAAGGAATTGCTATGTATCTCTCGACATCCACATGGTTAGCGGTACCTACAATCCTGCCGTGCGGAATTTTATTCGTCCCTTTGAGTGGCCTAGGGTGCTTCGTCTGGCGTCTGGGGTAACACGAAGTATGGCCGTGGTCAAGAGTCGAAAGAAGGGGAGGGGTCAGTTTTGCAAGCTAGCAGGCCGCATCGCTGACATCCATGGAACACATAGAATACATGGAATACATGGGTAACTGGAGGGGAGTTTGCCCGTCTCGGCGCCCTGTAGGGCTGTGTAGAACAGGGGGAATGGAACCGAAAATTTCCCACCGCATCCATCGATCATCGATGTACCTGGTACATACATATCCGTAAGGGTACATTACGGATCCGAGAACGAAATGGCGGGTTTGCTGCGGGTTATGTGGGTCCCGGGAGGCGCATGGCGATTGGATTGCTTTTAGACTTTACGATCATTCTGAAGCTTGACTCGACAACTCAAGATGATGAAGCTACAAAGTGCGATTCTTGTGCGACCACAAATTGGAGAAAGCTTTCCCAACTATTCGTTACGAGAGATTGTTGCTTTGTAAGCACCAATGCTTTTCACCCCGAGCGTTCGTTATCCCTTATCACCAATGTCGCTTCGGCATTTCAAGAGCAGGCGCATCTGGTAGCGATGCTGTCGCCTATGCGTGGGAGCCATGCCTTTCGCTTGTTATCCCGAGCAGCAGAAGCTACTTACCCCGGATGATATGGTTGTTCCCCGGCGGAACGACAAGACAGCAAATCTGGCCGACTTGACGGATCAAATTGGATCGAATTAATGCTTGGCGATGAAACGAGTTTCCAAAAATATTTCGAAACACAGACATCTCGTCGTAGCACTGTTGCTCTCCGTGGCGTCTGTTTCGACATCAAGCGTAGGGCTACGATCAGCCTCGCAAACCTGCCCTGCCCTGCCCTGTCTGCCTGCCAGACTTACCGTCGATATCACGGACCAAGCATCTGGTAGCTCATCTGGTAGCTATGACCTAAAGCTAGGATAGGTGGATCTCTCGGGTTACAGGGGTTTACGTATTATACGCAGTAGGCGCCATGGCCATGTCGCTCGTGTCACCCACACCTCTCGATCTACTTCGACCCATCGTGTCCGGTTACACTACGTGATGCACGTGGCATCTTGCTCGGAGATGGCTTGATCCAACGGCATGGCAGATGCGAAGAACATTTCGAAGGAAGCAGAAGAAGCTTCGCTAAAGTCTGCCAGGTTACCAGCCACGGCATAGAGACGCAGGACCGACGTTGGTTCGAGTGGAATTCTCTCAGGCCTTAAATCGTCATTGCCAAAATCGCGGGCCTTGGTCTTCCGACGCCGCGATTACGCATCAAATATCATCGTGGATTGCTACAAGAAGACTAGCCTAGACTTCATGCGCCTTTGGTCCTTCAAATAGCTGTATCGGCCAATCTGGAGTCTGACTCTCAGGTCGATCCACGCAGCTTACTTAGTGGGGAAGCTCTCTCGACACCGCTTAGCGGTTCTAATTCTTGTGGCAACTACTATGCCTGCGTGTCTCAGGCGTCGATAGCTAATTACAATTTCTGAAGAAATGAGCTTGTTAAACGTTACTATCATCATAACTTCGCTACTATTGCCTTGTGGATCTTACCGCGGCTACCGCACCCTTCCAGCAGGCTTCTGAGGGGTTCTAGCTTGGGAACTTTTGGAGCTTTATGAATATTACGATTTTGGCGACTTCGAACTCGGACCACGGCATCGAACGATTCGCTTACCCCCAATTCAATATCAGGGCTGTGGTCGGAGGCTCGGCAGCCAGCACAGCTACGCTGCGCGCATTAAATGAGTACAGGGTACATCTGACTATTAGACCTCTACTATATTACAGATCTGTTCGCTTGGAGGTACCCTTTTCTGTTCAATTTCGGGCTTACTATGTTTTTAAAGTGCTCTACCAGCATATACAAGATTGCATGCCACAAGCTGAAGTATTTCATGCATTCATAGCGGCAACGTTTATCCATCCTTCGGCACGTTTAGTTGGTCCGGGGATCCACGTCAACTATTTGAAAATCCATCCCGCGATATAGATGACCTATTATATCATGACATTGAAATAAGAGGGCATAAGAGCGAAGAGACTACGGGTGTCAGAAAAAGGCTTGTAAGTCAAGAAAGCGAGTTCGTAATTCACCCATCCTCAATTCCTGCGTCTTCCGAATAGGAACACGGGATCCATTATGAACCTTCTACTTTACCAAGTTGCAGTTGCGAAAAGCAGAACCTGAGCGAAAGTTCTACCAAATCAAATGACGCTCGTCGCTCCGTGAGTCGTCAAATCACAAATTGTAGAAGTAGGGCAGTAAAATACCATCGGACCGATCTAAAAGCACGTGGATACGATGTCTAGGACTCAAAAAGACCCTCGTGATCGGCGCAAACAAGCACAGGTCGAACAATTGAAGAACTCGATCGGCGTTAGGGGGGTAGGAAACAATACGAGTGTATTTTGAATCGGCCGTGACCTACAGAAATTGGCAAGCCAATTACCGCAGTATTAGTGATCGATCTAGCCTAAGCCATCATGATGAACACCATGAGCCAGTGTGCCAACTGGACGCCACAATGGTCGAGGGGGATTGGCTAGGCAGCCTCAAAACCAGGTCCGGCCGGCAATTGGACAGTCCGGGGCTGACCATGACATTCTGCACTCTGTTTGGTCCAAAGTCAAGCCACTTATGGAAGCGTTCGTCCATAATGCTTCGCTAAAGAGTCGGCGATTATGAGTGGCTATCATTAGGTAGAGATGGAATGCAGAATCCAGAATGACTAGGTTCTGGGAATATTTCCGCCCTCCCTGGTCGACAGGTCCTATGTACCAAGCATCGTATACTTATTATCTGTCAGTCTTATATAACCAAGTACGAACGACTTTCTACGATCTTGAAAAAGACTTGTCGTGTAATTGAATGTCTTAAAAAGTGTGTCTAAGGCAAGCCACAACCTTAAAAAGACCAACGCCATGGTGCTGGATGTTTCATAGCCGGAGCGATAATCAAATAGGTACAGAATTGAATACGTAGGATGATGGAGGTATGGTGGCCCGTGGGTAGTGTAGTGTATACCAAGGCGTGTGTGGTAATTGGCGTGCGCAGCGCGGAAGGACTTCAGCCCCCGGTCCCGAAGGTACTCGCAGAACCCCAAAAGATTCCTTTGTGGGCGGGCTCGGGAGCGGGAGGGATAGACGCGAGTTCGCGAGCTTGTTGAACAGTTCATAATCATACAAAGGATCTCGAGGGGGATCTAGCGCCGAAATGGTTATCTAGGCGCATGTTAGGCGCTGTGAGACTCGATGGGTTGTACAATGAGTTGCTCAGGTGTGGTACAATACGGATATCGATTCTGTACCGACTCCAGTGTCAGTGTCAGTGTCAGTGTGTGTGTGTGTGTGTGTGCTGACATCTGGACATCTAGATTCTAGGCCCTAGGGTCCTCTCGTTCCCAATTCTGACTCTCGCTCATTTCCTCCTTGGCACGGGTGGGTACCGGAACCGAGAGGATCGCCGAAGAGGCTGCTTGTAAATGCTTGTGGCTGGATCGTTTCCGACCTCTGATTCGATAAGATCGAAACTTGTATGTAAGTACCTAAAATTTAAATACGTACATACGTTAGGCAGGCAGGTAGGTACCAATTGGTCGATTCCTCAAGTGCTTTTCTTATCGCCTCCAGCTTCTTTCCCTGTAGATATGACGGTTACACAAACCTTCCACGCGACGCAGGATTCGGCATAATGCCGCGGTTGTCTGGTACTACCTTACCACCTTACCACCTCGCCAAAAGGTCAAAAAGTCAAAAAGTCAAAGATGCGTTAACAATTTCTCCACCAATTTGCAATCTGTGCAACCCAAATAAGACAGAGATGGTCCATATGCTACCGGGTATACCTGGCCTATAATGGGGTTGCCTTATGATTAGTCTATCAATTGCGAGATGTTTATTTTTATTCTCCTTATCATAGTTTTTTTTAACACTCCTCTCCTCATTTCATTTCATTCTATTCCATTCCATATTATTCATGAACCAGGAATCTCTATTTTCGGCTTCTCATTTGCGACTTCTCCTCATTTCCTCCCACTCAGCTGCGTAAGGATTGGTCCGCTCCGGCGTTCACATTCGCATGCTCAACAACTCAACTGAATCCTTTTGTGCAACCCTCACAGCCCGAACTTGCCAGCTCTCCGCATACGATGGCGTCAATAGTAGGATGGAACCAAGACCTTGCCTGGTTACACAAGCCATTCTTAATCTCCTTATTACTATCGTGTAACTGGTCCGCGCCGCAGGACAGGTCCTTTAGTCATCTAGGAAAGACACTTGCGTCTGTGGCCTTGTGACTTTTCCACCCAAAAAAAAAAAGCGTCGTGCTCGACCGTTTCAATTAGAAACTAGGCGTCCAGATCAGCCTTGCCCAAATTAACCTTCGTCACCCATATCGTCGACGCCATGTCCGTGGTGAGATATCTCGTACCAAAGCTTAGATAGGATGCCAAGAATGACGAATGGAGGCAAAGGAAGTAGCAATTAGAGTCGCAGTTTCCTGTCCCTTTTTGTCGATAAGTGCTACGTGTCTGCGGGTGAGTACCTACTACGTACCTACTACCTAGCAAAGTGGGGTTCTAGTCATCCCGGTCGTTTCCCCATCCTGCCCATCATGGATGGGAGGTTGTCGATTGTCGGCTCCGGTGTTCGGGGCAGCATCTAACTCCGGAAAGTAACACTACACTACTGTACATACTCCAGGGCTGTACTAGGTAGGCTGTAGCTACTGTAGCTGCTATCAGCTGCCGAGAGCTATCACCTATATCACCTACATCACCTACGTACATCACCTACATCATATCACCTCCAGGGCTACATGCCTGAAATGTAGGTATCGTAAGATCCAATCCAGCCAATCTTCGGTCCGTGTCCCTGCCCCACATGCCGAACATCTGCACGGGCTTTTAGCATTTGATGCGCTTAACAATGATAGTATTATTAACCATTAATTAACCAGGCGAACTGAGAGCACGGCGGCCACAAGAACAAAAAAAAATGCGCAATCGCCGTTGTGCCGTGTTCCATATAGTCCTTGTGGCATTTCAATATTTCACCCATACATCGATCGTTACACGCCTACTTGGGCGCAGACCAAGCTGCCAAGTTGGTATGGTTAGACTGAAGCTAGTACAGCATAAGATCCATGAATATTGATGGCGGTGGCTGACTTAAGATTGTACCTACCTCTCAAAGGTACAATCGTATGGATGACAGGTATCTTATACATCGTTTACAATTTCTGTCCATGGCGTCGCACTAACATTGGCGTTAATTACACAAAATCGTCACTGAAATCCGGGCACCTGGCTCCGGTCTCGTAACCCCTGCGGCACCTTTAAATCTACTACGTCGTACGTCTGCCACGCGACTCCCCAGACCTTCTAAGTCCAGTCGGATGGTCCCATTCTAAATTCCGAAAATCCGAAAGTCTTATTCTTTTCTAACCCGACTAAAGCCCATTGTACATAGATCCTGTAAGGCAGACAGGTATAATCAGACTCGGATGCCCTATTTTTTTTCAGTCACCTAAGCCTTGACCGCTAAGTCTACACGAAAGAAAAAAAACAAGTTTAGGTCCAGATCTTACCTAACTATGCCTTTAGGCGATGACCCATCTGGATAGCTGACTTGTCTGCAGGTCAGCTACCATTCCTCCAGCCGTATCATAAGCTTACGACTAGATGAGGTGGGTTCATTGAGCACAAAACCTATCACCAGCAGGTAACAGCGAATACCCCACCGACGTAGCTAATCGTGGAGTGTTTCGATATCACGCTCGTCCTATTTTCATATGGCTTGAACTCCAAATTTACAATACGACGCGCAGCTGGAATTGCCGGCATAATTAGGTATCTAGTACTCGCTCAGACAGTGAGCAACGTTACTTGATTGTTCCAGGGAAAAGACGCCGAGCAGCCGCTTGTGATTACTTGGTGAATTTCGACTGGTGGTTCGAGCGATGAATGTCACAGCACAGCACATTACAGCTCAGCTCCTTATTCCCGCCCCGGACTCGGCACTCAGCCTCAAGATCTTGGGGAAACCGAACTCCGATGGTGTTTAGGTATGGGTAGGTATGTGCGAATCTCCAGCTAATGGCACTTAATCATTTCGGGGACCTCACAATAATTGGCAAGTGGGAATAAGCTGCCCATGTCAAATGTCAGGTACCATTTTCACAAAAGTTGCCTCTAGTTTACCCATGAGGTTCAACTAACTTCCAATACAGATTCGGCCTGGATCTCTCGGTTCGCTAGCCGAGAATCTGAATCGGGATTTGCTAAGCCACTTAGCTTTGCTTACTCGCCTTTGGCCTCCCTTAACGATGGTCACCCGTTAACCAAGGTAGATGGGCCGATGGTTGCATACGGCACAGAGGTGGGACTATGCCGAAATCTACATACGGGGGAACGGAAACCAGCAATTTTCCAGGTCCGGCGGGACTATATCGAACCGTTCACCCCACCTCGATAGTTTCAAGTCGGCCCTAAACCTTTACCTCTAAGGCCTCTTTGAGGCGCGCAAGAGCCCTGGACGTGAGACCCTTGAGGGCTGGATGCTCGAACAAGAAGGACCCTTCCCGTCTGAGCCAGTTATAGAATATCATCCAAATCTTTATTTCCTAACTCGGGCGCTCGTATTCAACTCAACCCCAGTCCACCTAATCCGAAAGAGATATCCCACTTTAATATACGTAATTGGGGTTCATCGAATAGATACAGTTTCTCCAGTATCGCTTCTCATACAAACCTAAGTATCTCTTAGAGAAACGTCGGCGTTTTTAACCTCGTTGTCGCCAATAATGTACGGATGTCGCTGCTAAACATTGCTAGCGCTTTTGTTGTTAATTCGCAAGCGCATTTCCTTATCCGCAATAATAAGTCTAGATACAAGGGTTTAAAGCGGCAGTATGGTATACGCTAAGCCGCATCCCCAAGGGGTAACTTGTCCAAAAGATACTTAGCTTTGTATGGGGAACTGTACTCTGAAGCAGGTATCCACAAGATTAGCCCCGATCACGTATAGTACCGTGAGATATCCGTCCGTGTGCTAACATAGCTGGTGTTCATCCGCTTGAACAGGCCGTTCACCTAGATGACAAATCCTAAGCTAATCGGCGTTTTATTGTCTGCAGTCCTCGCATATCTCCGATCATATTTTGATGTGGGGTTGGGATCGTCCGGGTTGCTATATCCACTCCGTGCCGCCGTCCACCTCGTTGAATTTTGGAGTCGTGGGCTAGCTGAGCCTCGTAACTCCGGTGGCATCATTATTGGTGGTGTCGTCAACGACGTGGTGCCATCCTATTGGAAACCACGGGAAACCAAGGAAAATGATACGATATATTTTCGTTGTATCAAGCTTATACTTACTCGTTCTGCTACATACCCAAGCAGTGTAACATACGCGTAAAAATGCAACTCTAATTGACTTCTTGATTGAGTAGGTAAGTGACCGGGATGAGTCATCCGACAGAATATGATTGATCGAAATTATCATGGCAGCCTAGAAAACATTCATCAACCATTACCCCTTAATGGTTTTAATTTCAAGGTTGATATTCAGGGGCTATAATTCCTACTATAAGGCGCGGATCATCTTGTTATTGACGGTTTAATAACTGAATAACCCATACTCGGCTCCAATGTAGCTAGGTGACGATAGCACGCCGAAGAAGGAAATAAGTTTCGAATATCATATGGTTCGTGGCGTCTCGTTTCATTTCATTTCAGGGTTGACATGCTAAATCTAGGTGCCTAAACCTCCAACAATTCTAACCCCGATTCGATTTTACAGGGTCATTTAGATCTTTGCTCGTATGTCAACCAACGAGAACACAATCTCTTCTAACAGGACAAGGCTACAATTTGTTAAGCCCCCTTTCAAAATTCAGCCAAAGATCAATATCATTTTCCTACGCGATGTCTCGTGGGTGATTACAAACTCTCCTTACTGAGTACTCGTCAAACTAAATCGCTTTTCTAGGTACCCGCCACTTCTAAGATTCTTGAGACGTCTACGTTTACCTAGGACCTAGGTATCTAATTAGTAATTGTAAATGACCTATGACGCGGCTAAAGTCGTGCGAAGTTTTGAGAGTATATTGTAAAATCCACTACTCATCACATGGTAGGTTCAATTATGAATTCAGAAAAACGTAGTCACTTCATTTGTCTACCTATCTTGATCCCAACAGTAAGATCTTTCAATGAGTCTTGAAGTCACTAGGTTTACTTTCAAATTGAAGTCATTGCCCTTTTCGATAGCTTTCATACTTCGTGTAACCCGATGTTATCTCCTTTATCCCGTAGAGAATTATCTGGACTTTTTTTTCAAAACAGTTATACAATCTCGCAAACTTGGAAACAAGTAACAAGCTTGAGGCGAAACATGCGTAACATTCTCGAGATATAGTATATCTAGGAAAAAAAAAACCCCCAAATTTGACCAAGGCTATCTCCTTTCCCGCCAGAAGGCGGAAGTAAGGGCCTGAGAAATACCTAATAATGATATTGCGCAAGGTTTAAACCACTTCTTGACAGTATACATATCTATGCCCCCCCCCCCTTTCTATTCATTTGAGACCGAACAATAACAAGTCTCTTTCCTTAAGTACTAGGTATGCTCACTATCGCAGTCTTTGCCTAAACTCGCATGAACCGATCCTCGATCTCCTGACCGACTCTAATTAGACCTCCGGTAGCTGATATTCGACTGCTAATTACTCATGAGTGTCACGATACAAACCTAAGGGCTAGAAAACAAGCAACTTCTCCGTAGATCGGTTCCAGCTCTGTTGGAATGCTTGACAATGAGGATGGCTTTAGTATTTCCCATAGAAGATTCCAAGACATGAGTCTAGGGCACGAGGTAAGCAACATGTCACTAATATCAAAGACTTCGAGGCGGGAGAATAGGACTAATATTAAGAATGGCAAAGCCAGGTAAAGAACGGACACTATACTACTTTTGACTCTTTTTCTGAATTTTTCCTTGTGATATCCTACTTCAAAACCTCAAACCTCCTCTGATTGAATACCATTGCCTGCGATGGTCGTATTTCTCCAAATCGTCTCCGTCTTTTCCACATCAACCATTTCCTCCGCCGAATTCCTATCGAGAAAGCGTCAAGTGCTCATAGTTGCCGTCCACCATCATCGGTATGTTGTCGTACTCATCAGGTCGTGACTGAGAATGGAAATGATGGGGGGGCGGCTTAAGCTTCCGCTCCTTCGTCCGTGCTGCCGGTCCCTTAGTTGGAGGGAGGGTGGGGCCTCTGGGTGGGAGGAGGAGGAGGAGGAGCGTTGCGAGCGTGAGCTGGGGGAGGGGTCTGCCTCTGAGGGGGAGGCGACTGGTGGTTGGGGGGAGGCGACTGGTTGTTGTGAGGGGGAGGAGACTGAGTGTCGTGAGGGGGAGCGTCCCGAGCAGCCGGCGGGTGCGGCCTGTTAGCAGGTGGGGGCGGCGTGTTGGTGTGAGGCGGCGGTGGGGGCTGAGCGCGGGCCTCCGGTGGGTGAGGACGGTCAGTGTGAGCCGGAGGGGTGTGAGCCGGGGGAGGCGGTGGGGGAGGAGCGTTCCTAGCCTCAGGAGGGTGAGGCCTATCGGTGTGGGGAGGCAGAGGGGTGTGAGCCGGAGGAGGAGGAGGTGGTGGTGGGGCACCACGGCGAGCGTGAGGGGGCTGGCCCTGAGCCGGAGGAGGCGGGTGCGGGTGCGGGACAGGGCTTTCGTGAGCCGGAGGAGGGCGGTCTTCCCGTCTCATTGCCGGAGGATGCGGGGGAAGAGGGCTCTTGGTCGGTCTCGGCGGGTGGTCAGCCGGCATGGCGACTGCCATGGAGACAAGGAGGGTTGTTGCGATGGCGGAGAACTTCATATTGCCGATTTGTCGTTAGACTTAATAATTAAGAAGTAGATTGATTATTGTGATTATTGTGATTAGATGATACTGGACATTCAACGTTGTTGTTGTTGTGGATGATGAGAAGAGATTCGAGAGGATTGGGACGAGAATCTCAGGTCTTTATATCCATCGATGAGGGCATACAAATCTCAACAAAGTTCAATTTCATCCAATTTTCTAATATGAGCACTGATGATGTGATTGTTTGTGAGCCCTCCGCGTCGTCATCCTCCTCAAAGATCCATAGAAGATCAATGATCTTCATTGCCCAATGCGCACCCTACACGGTATACCCGTCTTGAAAACATCTCCATCGAAAGTATCTCCATGTCTGCGAAATGACTCCTTCAGACGACTGCATGTCGTCAATTCTCATTACATGATGTAAATTGGAAGCAGCCTTGCCACAGGCCTGTGCCGAATGCTGATCATCGCGAGCGCAAGCTCAAAACATGTCAGGAAAGAATCGGATTCAGCCATTTTGACACAGCTTACGACGCCGCGTTTATTGCTTAACAGGGGAACAAACCATACAAGCACGAGCTCACCTCATAGAATAGGGTGATGTCGTTGTTAGTTTGTGGGGATGACTGCGGCCAATGTGGATCTTGGCTTGGGAGAGCTTGCGTGTCCTGCGTCTTGAATGCCGGTACCCCTGTAAATATTCTAGCTAATTTTAACGTCTTCTACCGCCAATTCTTCAATAATCCTAGTCCAGCCCAGCGGCCCCAGCTTGATCCAGTCCTACTTAGGTAATGTTCAAACAAGTACGCGTCTAAATCTCAATATCAAGACTCCAGATTGGATATATATTTTCACTAGCTACTGTGGATTAATACCAAATGAGCTTGACAGCTGAACCCATGTTCCTTCTAGAGAATACTAGCCTTATATCCCGAGTGGGTCCAGTCTGGAGGAAGCTCATATTTCCCTGAGTTGAAGCGCTAGCAACGTAACGAGCTAGTTCGCTCTCGGTAAACATGAAATACATGATACTCTACACGACTCGAATCCGTGCCTGCTAAGTACTCACACAAGTTACCTAAAACTTACAAGTAATGACGCAGCATCATTGAACCGTTTCCACGAGGCCGGACGCACATACAGGCACACCCGAGTGAGACTTGCATTACCGTTCGATCTCCGAATATCCCAGCACCCAGGAAGGCTGGGCTAGGTCCGAATCCATGCCGTAGTGCTACCGGGGTCATGGACAAGATATGGAGAATCTCTATTGCGCCATTCTGCCCCTCAGCGCCCCCCTTAACTATCAAACGCTTCCATGGAAGATCTCGAAACCGAAGATCGTAGTGGAAGGGTAATATAAAGTTGAGATTATTGCTTGCGACGCGCGGTTGGAGGTTTCGGCAGTACCACGGCCCGCTCACATGGTAAAATTCCACGGATTGGTACTTCAGATCTTCACATCGACCATGATGAGCAGACATGGATAGACGGCTCCTGTTCAACAAATCATAAGCTTAGCTCTAGCCAGGTGATTTTAGGTCTCACCGGGTCTTCCATTGCCACAGTCATCCATGGATCCTTGGGACCTGCATCGAATATTCTATAGGACGCGTATGTTGAGCTCGTTTTTTATATTATCGATTCCCGTAACGGCTAGCATAAGGCACATAAGACTGCCTTGCCAGCCTTCTCCTCTTCCTGACCCAGTAGTAAGGAGACGGAAAGTCCGTGATTCCCTCCACCGGAGCGGTGAAATTATTGGAATAGGAACTTAGCAGCTGTAGGTCGAAGTCAAAGCGGCCCGTATGGTAGAAGAAGATATCTGATAAACCTATCGGAAAGGAAAGAGATCTTCCTGCGACACGTCGTCCATCACATATGAGGGGATGATGACATTCGAAGGAAACAAGACGACATGTGTTCACACAAGACCGAGATGTGACAGATGCAACAATTACTGTTTCTATTACAAGATAATATCTCGAGCCGTGCAGCCGTGTAATAGTATTCTGTCATCGATCATGGTCTGGAGCATGTTTACCTACCGAGTCTGGGGGGTCAGGTACGTACCTAGTACTTAGGGTAAGTAGGTAGAACTCATAGCTCAACGAGTGCTTGGGTAGTTTCAGTCCCAAAGAAGTCAGTAGTAAATGTACCGGTAAGGCTTAATCGTAGGAAAATTTGCCTTTTCGCGTACCTTGTCGACTCGGCACTCAGAAAGAAGCTTATTTGCCCCTGAATCAACATAGGCTTCTACGGGTGTGCCAAGGATGGGGAACGTGCCCAATAGTATGGTAAAAGAGGAGCCATCGCTAAGATTCCACTGTCTGCAGCCAACACGCTAGAAGATCCCATCGTACCATAGAAATGCTAGAATTGATTGCGTACGTAATCCTAGTGACCATAGCTTTGCCGACCCAAACTTCATGATGGCTGAGTAAAATTGAATACTCAAACTATTGCAAAAGCCTCCTTTAGTTTCTGTGCTGAGTAGATAATTGCGCCTTGTTGACTAACCAAGTAGATCCGAGGTCGACAGAATTATTCATATAGATGTGGCGCCTTGAACTTCTAATGCCTCTGGGTCAGGCCTCATCCCAATACATCAAGAGGTCTAGCACCCATTCGATGATTATCGCAAAAAATATGATTTGGTGGGTTTTTCGTCTCTCGGACTGGGACAGAGTCGAGAGAAGCTATCCTAATGGCCATTGTTTATGTCAACAGGCCTCAGCAACATAGGTAGACTTAGGTAGCACAAGCGCTGCAGCCAAGGGATATTCGCAGACACGTAGAAGGCATTGTGCAGGGAAGCCAGGCCATCATAGAAAAGACTGTCGTCGGTATGGGTCGGGAATGTTTCGGAAACAACTCAGTCTTGTCGGGACCGAGTCTTGTTCGCACCCCTATTTCCATAAAGGTTCCTTGACCGCACGTCTAGTAAATTTTAGCCATAGCTCTAATCAGATTGTTGATCTTTACAGCTAGGTCTCTGGACAGAATATTGGGAAATGAACGAAAATGCTGCCTTGACAAAAGGCTTTAACTAATCAAATCTTGAATTACCTTGAAGATAATCAGGAAGGCCCCTTTATGCATCTTCAACTCACCAAGGCCAGTGAAATAACGACGGGAAACCCCATCGGCGAAAATGCTTCGTACCCCAGTTAGGACCTAACCACAGGTATCTCAGCGAATTTACTGGGCGCTCCAGTTCGTGCTGTCGCAGAAAGCTGCGGTAGTTGTCTCTTGGCACGGATGTCTTCACCATGGTTCATACTTATGAGTCTACCGCCTCCTTGGACGTTTGTTAGCCAGAGTGACGAAGTAAACTGTGAAAGAGCGGGTGAGTCACGATGGACACCGCCGCTTGATCTAATGAGACAGTCAATTCTTTTACACTTTGACAATATTAGTATTCTAGGACAGAGATACCTAGTATATTCCTATCAACCCACTCGAGCTCACCGAACCGAATTGATAATATCAGACATGGATAAGAGGCGGACAAATTTCGAGTTGGTCCATCCAAACCATGTCTTCTATAATTTGTAACGTGGCCTTCGTGGTGGTGGCATTGATAACTCTACTCCTCTGAAGGCAGAAGTGGTGGCGATCCGATATGATGATAAATCTACTCCAGTTAAACGATACCGACATTCCATTGTAATGACCTGTGCCTCGGGGATAAATATACGAGAGATAAATATCAGCGCCCGAGATAGGTATCATTAGGTCAAGAGTGTTTATTGGTGAAATATCCTCTCCTCGATAGGGTTTCCAAAGATTATACTTATCCGGAATACTAATATGACGCTATATACTCATACCTGTAGATTCCAGTTATGAAGTGATACGATGGACAATAGGAAAGACTGCTGTAAGTTGATAGGTACCTAGATATATCTTGACTGCTCTGCCTCCAAATTTAGAACATAGAGTCAGCAACCTCGTAATCCTAATCACGGAATTATTTCACTATTCCTGGATGACAGCGACTTCGGTTTGATCTCTACATACTAGGTTAGGTAGGTAGGTAGTTCCTACCTTTTGTCGCTGCTTGTCTTATTCCATGCTGAATAATCCTTTTCACTCACCACCTCGGCCATCGCTGAGTCTGTTCGTGGTCTAGGATTTCGGAATGGGATTTCAAATAAGCCTACTCCGAGAAAAATTAGTTTGGGTCGACTACTGTCACACGGGGACTGGATGCCAAGATACAGTTGGCAGCCAGGTCGCATACAGGTCAGGCAGGAATCCTGCAAAGAGGTTATCATCACTTATT